>OVBE01007712.1:0-18124 GCA_900406425.1 Iberis pinnata
GAGAGATCCATCAAGAAGCTTCTCAATTTGATCTTGAGATAAAGCTTGTTGAGTGATGGGTAAACGAAGAAGTTTCTCAAGAGAATCATGTAGATCTTGAAGGTTGTTAAGTCTTTGACAAATAGAAGAGCTTGAAGCTACTTCAGAAGATCTTAATCGAATCAATTGTTCATCAACATGAGTTGCTTGAGGATGTTGTCTTGAAGGGAAACTGTTAGATCTAACATGGAAAGAGATTGCCATTTTTTTATAAGTTTTGAAAAAGGCTTAAGAGAGAGATAAGAGATTGTATTGTTCTTCTGCCTTTGATAATCTCTCTAGTCATCTTATATATACACATTTTGAAAGAGACAAGAGGAATCTAAAGGCTGGTTTAGTAGAAGCCAATGTTTGTGCAATGTCTCCCTCAAAATCACTTATCTTTAATGCATAAACAATAAGCAATAAAAGATAAAAAGATTCTCATATTAATGCAATCTTATAAAGAATGCAACCACACAAGCTACTATGCAATTACACGTCTAGTTTTCATTATAAAAATTTAAAAAAACCAGGTTGGCTTTAATCACCTTCAAGGCAAGATCCTTATTCATGGATCTTGACATGTGAACTATATGATTCAAGCTTATTTTAAAAGCAAATACAGTAAGTCTTGTCTCCTTAGAGTTGATTAAAACTCTCAAAACTTCATGTGTATCCAATAGATATTACAGTTTATGACAGTGTCGAACCTGAGATTTTAAAGACCGCAAGATAAAATGAAAAACATGGGCCGGTTCTTAAATAAAATTTTGAAAATGCATCGGTTTTTAAAGGAAATTTTTGAAAATATAAAATGGACAGTAAGCTCGTGCTTGCTCTGCTTGGACTCAAAACCGGCCCTGAATAACACAACTACAAGAGCTTTAAAGAAATCAGATCTTGTAATGTTGGAGGTAGACAAGATTTGCATCAACCTTTTAAAAAGATTCATATAAGCATTGTGCACATGAAACGTATCCGTGATTTATGCTAATATCATATGCTTCAAGCAGGACCGGTTCTGGACCAAGCCAAGTAAAACATTTGTCTGTGGCCCCCAAATTATACACGCCCCCAAATTAAAAAATATATATATATATATATATATATATAACTTAAAACAAAAACCACGTACAAACAATTAAGAATTGAAAAAATGACCAAAAAAATAATTGGAAGAAAGCTCAAAATTGGCCCAACAACACTATCACGTATACATTTCTTTTTGTTCTTCGTCTCTAGCTTTAAAACTTATGTTCACTAATTGTTTAAGATTTTTTTATGTTTAAATTTTTTTCTACAAATTTTTATAATATAAAATATCGGTCCCCATTTTTTAATTTGTTTCAAGCCCCCGTATTTTCAGGGCCGGCCCGGGCTTCAAGGACTAGACAAGCCTTGCTGGTTTTTGCATATTACAATATATTTATAATGTAATCAAATATGAATCTTATGTATTGTGTTTCTACATTGGATGATGAGTTAGTGTGAGTGGTTAAAAGGAGACAGTGTAGAAACATGTTCTCTATAATTCAAATTCAAATGTTGTATATATGTATGAACAAAAGAGCCTATGGAGGCAAACACAAACATCTAAGTATTTTCTTAATCTCGAAAACAAAAAAAATGGCAATCTCTACTCATGTTTGATCTAACAGCTACCTTTCAACTCAAGAAAGTTCCTCAAGAAATCATTTCAAAAAGTAATCAAGAACTTGAAAGTGAACAATGATGAATCATTGGTTGTCTTTAGAGAAGCCGAAGCTTTTACAATTGATTTGTTTGAGTCTTTGTTTAGCTTCATATCTGGATCAGAGGCTTGTGGAAAATGGTCATTGGTCTCAAAGATGATGAACCAAAGCAAAGTTACAAGTGAAGAAGAAGAAGCAAATGAATGAACTTTTTGTGACAGAGACTTTTGTCACTTTTCCAGCGAGTTTTCTGGCAAGGTCGTTGCCCGGAATTGCCAGATTATGATTGCATTGGAAATGTTGCAGTTTGGACTATAACTTTGTATATTTAAATGCTAAAATTGGAGTTAATTTGAATGAGAAATAAGACAACTAAGTGAGCTGAACTACTTGGAAAGACTAGCTAGCTCAGCTAGGTGAGTAAAAGGACAGCTCAACCAAGCTCAATTAGATGAATGAGTACTAACCTAGCTGGATGGACTGGTCAGCTAACACTCAAGCTTAGTGAACTAAGGAGTGAAGTAGCTTACAGGTGAAAGGTCACCAATTAAAAGGTGCAACGAAGGAGTGTGTCTTTTCGTATGAAAATGTATCTTGACCAAATGTCACATCCTTTCATGTGATGTCTTTTCGTCTCCTATAAATAGAGACTCCTCCATTGATTTTCATCATCCATCAGTTTTTTCGATATACAATATTCAGAATAGGAATAAATTCCATATTGTATAAAGGAAAATAAAATACACACCATACAAAAGTTTTGATAATATCACGTTCCAAAGTCTCGGGTGTATTCACTGATACTAAGGTCGATAGGTTTTATTAAGAGTACAACTTAATAAAGACGCTTACCGGTTGTATCCTGGGATTCTGAAAGTGCGGTAAACCGTCGTACTACGAGCAATTTTAAGAATCAAGGAAAGAGTTTCGACTCGACTCCATTAGTTTTAAGATTAAACGTTTTAAACTCGATTTTAACAAAATCCGGTTTTTACGGTCCCTACATTCACGAGTAGATTCTGAGTTCCAATCAGGCTCGGCCCATAATTTTTGTAAGTTTTAGGGCAAAAAAAAAATTGTCTAAAACTATGTTGTAATTTATTTTTGGTCCCCTGTCCTAAAAATAATCAAGAACTATGTCTAAAACTATATCACTGAAGATGGAAGATGTGCAGAACTTAGAGTCATGCATTCAAGATCTTGAAGATGGAATTGAATCACTCTCTATCATTGTATCTAATATTGTATCATTGTTATTCTTATTAGACGCATTTCTTTTTTTAGATTTAAAATCATAGAAGCCAATGTTTATGCAATGTTATCCCTCAAAATCACTTATCTTTAATGCATAAACAATAAAAAAAGTGATAAAAAAGATTCTCATATTAATGCAATAATGTGATTATTATCTTATAAAAAAATGCAACCACACGAGCTACTATGAAATTACACATCTAGTTTTTCATTATAAAATTTTTTAAAAAACAGGTTGGCTTTAATCACCTTCAAGGCAAGATCCTTATTCATGGATCTTGACATGTGAACTATAACACCCACTACAATTTGTTATTTTATTTGTATTTTTGCATATTTTTTTGTTTCCTAACTCATAGACATTTTTCAGAGTTATTAGTGCAACAACGTGTGCATTATATAGATGGTCATTATTGATAATTTAGACTATTTTAAGTATCTTTTAGAGTTTTTTTCACATATTTTTAAAAATATTTTTTTTTTCTCTTTGAATTTTTTCACATATATCAAGAAAATATAAAGTGTCTTTTAGAGTTTTTTTTTTTATGACTCTGGTATCCGGAGCCCCGAAAGACTCCGACTAGGCTCAAAACGTCCGTAGTCGCCAAGGGTATCCAGGAGAGCCGCCGAAATTCACCCCATGTTAATTGACGGTGGTCGGGATTCGAACCCATGTGGCAGAACTCACAGCCGTGAGCCCTTTACCACCAGAGCTAGAAGCCCTGATTTTTTAGAGTTTTTTCACATATATTAAAAAAATATTTATTTTTTCTCTTTTAATTTTTTCACATATAACAAGAAAATATTAAATTTGACATATATTAAGTGTCTTTTAAATTTTTTCACATATATTAAAAAATTACTTTTTCTCTTTTAATTTTTTCACATATATCTAGAAAATATTAAATTTCACATGTATGAAGTCTCTTTTAAAGTTTTTTCACATATATTATTTTTTTATTTTTTCTCTTTTAAATTTTTTTCACATATATCAAGGAAATATTATATTTCACACATATTTAAGTGTCTTTTGTTTTCCACATAAATTTTTATTAGCAACGTTTATGCATTTGTCTCCCTTTCCATACATATATTATATAATGTGATTAATACTTAAGGAAAATAAACAGGACTTCTACCTCTGGTGATAAAGATTCACATATATGAGTTCCGCCATCTGGGTTCGAGTTTCGGCCACCGTCAATTAACATGGAGTAAATTTCGGCGGTCCTCCTGAATATCTTTGGCGACTGCGGACCCTTTTGGACCTAGTCGGAGTCTTTCGAAGCTCTGAATACCAAAGTCATCAAAAAAAAATTAATTAAAAGGAAAGTGCAAAAGAAAAAAATTGTATTATGCATCTTATTGGCTTATTTTAAAGAGAAAAATACAGTAAGGCTTGTCTCCTTGGAGTAGATTAAAACAGCACTTTTCATGCATATATTTACTCTTCAAAACCTCATATGCATCCAATAAATATTACATATAAACAGTTCATGACACAACTACAAAAGCTTTAAAAAACTTCAAAAGAAATCAGATCTTGTAGTGTTGGAGGCAGACAAGATTTGCATCAACCTTTCATAAAAGATTCTAATAAGCATTATGCACATGAAATGTATCCACAAATGATGCTAAAATCATATGCTTCAAGGACTAGACAAGCCTTGCTGGTTTTTTGCAGTATTACAATATTAACCGGAACGTCTAGCTCTGGTGGTAAAGGGCTCACAACTGTGAGTTCTGCCACCTGGGTTCGAATCCCAGCCACCGTCAATTAACATGAGGTGAATTTCGGCAGCCTTCCTGGATACTTTTGGCGACTGCGGACATTTTAAGCCTAGTCGGAGTCCTTCGGGACTCCGGATACCAGGGTCATCAAAAAAAAAATATTACAATATTTTTATAATTTTAACCAACTCTCAATCTTATGTATTGTGTTTGTACATTGAATAATGAATTAGGTTGAGTGGTTAGAAGGAGACAATGTACAAACATATTCTCTATGATTCACATTCAAAATGTTGTATATATGTATGAACAAAAGAGCCAATGGATACAACATAAACATCTTAAGTATTTTCTTCATCTAAAAAAAAATGGCAATCTCTTCTCATGTTAGATCTAAAAGCTACCCTTTAAGACAACATCCTCAAGCTACTTATGTCAATGAGCAATTGATTCAATTAAGATCATCTAAAGGATCTTCAAGCTCTTCTATTTACCAAAGACTTAGTAACCTTCAAGATTTATATGATTCTCTAAACAAGATGCTTCATTTATCTATCACTAACCAAGGTTTATCACAAGATCAAATTGAGAAGCTTCTTGATGGATCACTAAGAATCTTGGATTTATGCAATTTTGCTAAAGAAGCTTTGTTTCAAATGAAAGAAGGTCTTAAAGAGATTCAATCTATACTAAGGAGAAAACGTGGAGATTTATTAGGTGAAGTCAAGAAATACTTAAACTCAAGAAAGTTCATCAAGAAGTCATTACAAAAAGTAATCAAGAATTTGAAAGTTAACAATGATGAATCATTGGTTGTATTTAGAGAAGCAGAAGCTGTAACAATTGATTTGTTTGAGTCTTTGTTTAGCTTTATGTGTGGATCAAAGTCTTGTGGTAAATGGTCATTGGTCTCAAAGATGATGAGTCAAAGTAAAGTTACATGTGAAGAAGAAGAAGCAAATGAATTCACAAGAGTAGATTTTGAGTTCCAATCTGAGAAGTCATTGAAAATGGAAGATGTGAAGAACTTAGAGTCATGTATTCAAGATCTTGAAGATGGAATTGAGTCACTCTCTAAATCATTGATTAAATATAGAGTCTCAATTCTTAATATCTAATAGGTCTTTGTACCCACAAAATTTTTGTGTACAAATAAGAGATGTAAATATGTTAACTAGCACAGAAAATATACTCCCTTCGTTTCATAATATCTGTCGTTTTAGAGTCTTGCACACAGATTAAGAAATTTTAATTTTCCATAAAAACAAAAATAAATAATCTAAATCAACCAATAGAAAAAAGCACTGAAATTATTCTATTTGTCAAAAAATCGATCTCAATTGATTTTTGCATTGAAAACCTAAAACGGCACTTTTTTATGAAACAAAAAAAACGACATATAATATTAAACAGAGGGAGTACAAAATTTATTCATATAATTAAGTTTGATCTTCTCTTATTTTTTCTCTACATACAATGATAAAAAAGGTATATAAGAAACAAGAATTTTCTTCATTATTGTTGAACTTGATACATCTTCCAAACATATCAAAATATTTTTTGCTCTATGTTGTTTAGTTTTTTTATAACCTTTATGTTCTTATATATATTTGGGAATTAAGTAGTTCTTAGTTAAATGATCTATTAATATTTATATTAATTAAATTAATAATATTATATTTATATTTATATTATTAATAATTAATTAAAATGTTCTTGGTTAATATTTATGATATATTACTGAAGTAAAACATTAACCACTTGATCAAGACTATTTTTTATATTTCTTATACTTTCACATATTTAAATACAAATATTGTTAGAATAATAGTTGATAGCTTAAAATGATATGATTTTGTATATTATGACCAACAATAAATGAATGTGCACTAGAGATATACACACCTTATTGGCTTTGTTTATAGGAAAATACAACATAGTTTGTCTTCATTGAAAGTGATTTTAACAGCACTATCCATGCATATATTCTCTCTCAATACATTATTTATATTCCACTTCATGTCATTGCTATAATGTGACTTAAAAAATTGGAAAAAAATCAAAATTTTCAAGGTAGGAAGGAGACAAGATCTCAATCATCCAAGTGCCAACTAAGCTTAAAGATTATTAAGAAGGTGCACATAAATGCATCCATGAGTTGTGCTAATATCCAGTACCATACCAGTTATAAGGTATTTGATACTTAAAGGTGAAGAAAAAAATGATGCTTTTTAACCGGAAGTGAGGATCGAACCCATCACAAAAATTTTCATAGAGGCTAAAAAAGATGTTTTTTATGCCTTTAAAATTTATATAAATTATGCGTCTGAAGCCCTTGCTTCCCCAGTTTCCCATCAGGACCGACCCTACTAATATCATATGCTTCAATCCAGATATGGCCTTCTAGTTTTTTGCATTTTATTTCTCCAATAAGATGAAGAGTTCTTGTGGCTTAAATATCATTTTATAAAAAACAAATAGTGATATGTGTGATGTTTGTCTAGGTCATGAATCGATTTTCTTCAAATACAAAATTCTTATATTACTATTTTTGATCAGTATTACGCTTTAAACTCATTAATAAGTATCGTGAATGAACTATTTTACAATTTCATTTACCCACAAAGAAATTTTTTGTAAAAAAAATTAAACATTATTTATTTTCTTTTCCAAAAAGACAATATTTTTGAGTTAATTTTGACATATAGGTTACAACGGGTTTCTGCATTCAAACAAATTTTATTGAAAAGAGATTTTACATCTGGATAGCGAGTGGTTAGATTCAAACTTAAATGTAATGGAGAGACAACAAATGTGATAACGACTAATTCATTTATTTTTTCGATAAAAATATTTTTTATAAAATAATAATGTGATTAAGTCTTAATTATATACTTTCTTATAATTATTATATAATTTCTGTCTTTTCTTTGGGTGTATATATAATTTGACGTGATAGCCAATGAAGGCAGAACAATAAATATTTCACCTGATTTCAAATCTTAGAGTTATGTATTGAAGATCTTGAAGATGGACTTGAATCTCTTTCAAAGTCATTGTAAAATATACAAAATTTTTCCCCATAGCTTTGCCCTTGTATACATTTGCAATAATTTTTCAACAATATATATTTACAATTTTTGGTTTAAATATATAATTAATAAGAGAAAAATAGTAAATGGTTTAGTGGTTGACATTTCTATTGTGTTTTCATCAAGATTTGTATTTACTCATTTACCATATAATGTAAACTATCTCATTTAGTGTTTTGGATTATTGGATTAGTTTGTTTTGAGCATAAAAAAATTCATATGGTAACCAAAGATATTACATTTATGAAATTAATTAACAAAAAAATTATTTAAAACCAATGTAGTTTTTTGTTACATAAAAAGTAGTTAAATAAATAAAAAAATTAATTCCTAACAATTCATCATTTATTCAATGTCTTCAACGAAATATTTTTTCCAATAATTTACTACTTATATTTATATATATATAGGTATGAGCATTTTGAGTCAGGTAACCTGATCCGTTATATACCTGGTCCGTATTTACAGGTAAAGGTCGAGTATAAGTATCAACAATTACCCGTTTGAATTAAATATTATTTTTAGAACAGATACGGATTGGATAAGGATATTATATAGGTATTTGAATTAACCTTTTACCTAAATTATATGTTTTTGTTTACAATACAGAGATGCAAAACGTTACTGTTGCAGCAAATGTTACTGGAGTCCGTTAAATGAAAAGACTAAGTTTGTTTATATATATTCTAGAATATTAGTTAGTTATTAAACTTTTTGGAAATATTACTTGTGTTTCTGTCATAATTTTTGGGAGTATACTTGACAGGGATTTTATGGTAATTGTTTTTGGACAATAGAAGATTTTTTGATAAAATGTATTTAGCTATATTAAGGGAAGATATGTGGTAATATGTAACTTTATATTTAATTTGATAAGATAATTAATGTTACATTTTTTGCATTATCCGAACTGGATATATACTAATTTTAACTACTCGATCCGATCTTTATTTGATTTGATATCTGGATTACCAGATTCGAATTTTAACGGATATAATTTGGGTATGATTTGATACATTTGAATTACCCATATCGGAACTGAACCCGTAAATATCCAACCCTTACCCGAACATACCTACTTATATACTTACTTTAAACACATTTATTTTCAAAAATTTTATCTTAAAAACTAGTTTTGGGGGGGCTATAATTGATTAAAGCCCATAAATGAAAAGCCCAAAATAGTCAAAACAGATTCATCTTCTTCTTCGTGATGATCGAAATCAGCACACTGAACTAACCAATGGCCGTTCTTCCACCATTCCTCCTCCTCCTCGTACTCCTCTCCATCCCTCACCTTTCCCTCTCCATCGCCTCCTCCGACGCCTATCCTTCAATTCCCGGCACCGTTTCAATCGACGGAGGATTCACCAATGAACTCAAACCTATCCGTCGTGAAATCTACGGTGATGGAAAAATCTTTGACATCAGTCATCGTTACACACCAGATATGCCATCTTGGGGATCATCGGAAGGAATTGGAAGGTTTCTATGGTTAGCTGCTAGTATGAAGAATGGATCTCTTGCTAACAACTCTGAAATGAAGATTCCAACGCATACTGGTACTCACGTTGATTCACCTGGACATGTCTATGATAACTATTACGATGCTGGTTTTGATGTTGACTCTCTTGATCTTCAAGTCCTTAATGGTATAATAATCTTCTTTCCTTTTGTAATTTCTCTCTTTCGAATTGGTGATGATTTGATTTGATTTTTGTTTGTAGGTCGTGCGTTATTGGTTGATGTTCCTAAAGATAAGAATATAACTGGTAAGTGAATTTGATTAATCTTAGCTTCGAATTTTTGGCAAATTGATTAGGTTTGTGAGTGATAGAAGATAGTGGTTTCGTTTGCCAGATGCTAGCGGGAGCGATTGTTTGGTTATGTTCGTTTGCCAGTCGCTAACGGTAGCGACAATCGCTGGTTATGTTCGTTTGCCAGTCGCTAGCGGCAACGATTAATAGTCGCTAGCGGCAGCTATTAGTAGTAGCTGAATCTATTTTGAAACGCTAGAAAATTTGGCGGCTAAAATTTTTAATCGTTGGTCGCAGCGATTAGTTGCAGCGATTAGTCGCTGGACAAGCAACTGACAAACGAACACAATTTTAATCGTTGCCGCTAGCGACTGGCAAACGAACGAGACAAGTGATTAGTGTTGATTAGTCTATAAGCTTCAGGTTTAGGATTAAGAGAACTTGTTACATTTTTCAATCTGATTTTTGTAGCTGAAGTGATGAAATCTCTTAACATTCCAAAAGGAGTTCGTCGTGTGCTTTTCAGAACATTGAACACTGAGAGGTAAATATATAGGAATTTCTCAATTTATGATCATCCTGATATCAAATCGATCTTCTTATTTGAAAGTTTTATCTGAAGAGTTTCTAGTTTTCATCTGTTGTAGTTGTATTCGCGGTTTCTGAATTTGAGTGTTGGATTTGTTAACTATTGATTCAAACATTTGTAGGCGTCTAATGTTCAAGAAAGAGTTTGATACAAGCTATGTTGGATTCATGAAGGATGGTGCGCAATGGTTGGTAGACAACACAGATATCAAACTAGTCGGTAATAATCACACCATTCTTATAAAAGTTTATACTTTCCTTGTTCTCGTTTCGTGTTAGTCATCAAAACATAAGCATCATCTGAATTGAAAAAGCCAACTACTTTATCAAAGATGTTTTAAGATACCCAAGATTTGATTCTTTGACATAAAAGTAATGCTTGTGTTTTAGTCAAGTAGTCTCTAAGCTGAGTTCTGATCTATTGTCAAAACATAGGGATTGATTATCTATCAGTAGCTGCATATGATGATCTGATTCCATCTCACCTAGTATTCCTAAAAGACCGGGTAAGTTTAATCATGATCCTTAAGTTTCGTTTAGTCGAACAGTCCAGAACTTTAAAGATTTGATAAACTACTAAACCTTGGCAGGAGACAATACTTGTGGAGGGATTAAAGCTAGATGGTGTCAAAGCAGGAACTTACTCTGTCCATTGCTTACCTCTAAGATTAGTTGGAGCAGAAGGATCTCCAATTCGTTGCATCCTTATCGATTGAACTTCTCCTCGTAATAAATCTCTGTAAATCCGTTACTTGACTTGTTTAGTAATCAAGTTTGTGCCATATTTATGCAAACCAATGTGGAGATTGGAGTAGGAAGTACTTAGAAAGGAAGATCTCTTTCTATATTTATGTTATTAACAATTTCTACTGAATCCTTTGAGATGAATTCACCATTAAACAATGAGTATGTTCTTGATAAAAAGAAACAAGATTCTCTTTGTGTTTATAAAGAACAGGAGGAACAATGGAAGAAGAAGAAGAAGAAGTGTTGCATTACAAGCTACTATCTCTCAGGTTAGTGAACATTTTCAAGATTATAATGTAAATTTGCATAAAAACTTACAACATGTATTAGCATTACAAAACAAACATCAGTTTTACTCCCTCTATGGTTTTACATTACATCCCCAATCAACAAGTTTTTTTCTTTTCTTGAATCTTACAACAAAATGTAATCATGTAGGGTCTTGAGAATCAAAGATCATTTACCACCTCGTTGTCTCTTCTCTTCAAGTTGAGCTGCTTCATTCAACATATCAGCTGCGTCTGTATTCATATTTAGCTTCGCTAATGCTACAGACTGCATGTAGAATGCTGTTGGCCAATCCGGATACACACATTGAGCTTGCATCGCATCGCGTAATGCTGCATCTGGTTGATCACATAGTAAGTAACATAGACTTCTCCGACCAAATACAGTTGGCGACACCATCGTTCCAACGTCGATAAACTGCACAAAACAACAATCAGTGTAAAGTTCTTATCCGAGATACAAGGGCGAAACCGGTTTCGGTAACAATCAGTGTAAAGTTCTTATCCGAGATACAAGGGCGAAAACCAGTTTCGGTAACAATCAGTGTAAAGTTCTTATCCGAGATACAAGGGCGAAAATCGATTTCGGTTTACAATACCTGTGAGTAACAATCGATGGCAGTTTTGAAATCTTTCTCGCGGAAAGCTTGATCACCGCGTTTTCTTGCATCAAGCATATCTTTCATCTGTTGTGTCCATTCTTGGAAAGATAACTATTTAACAAACAAAAGTTAGTTAAAAAGAGTTACTATCTGTAACCAAAAAGACTTAAATATTTAGTTAGTTACCTCGTTTGTGCCTTCGTCGTCTCTATAATGTGTCATAACCAAAATCTGATGAATAGCTGTGAGATCCATTCTCGAGCAAGCCTCACCTAATGGCGATAGCGGCCTTTGTGGAGTCGCGGGTGCTTCCTCGTGCTTCTTTATTCCAAGCATCACATATGAAGGTACCTGTAATTCAAAACATCTAAAAAACTTGAGACCAATTCAACAATAGGAGTTTTCAAGAAGTCTTTGCTTACATCTGATTTAGTTTGCAATGGAGCAAGTGTTGCAACGAGATCTTTTGTATTAGGTCTCTCTCGAGGTTCATATTGTAAACATTGAGAAGCAAGTTCAACAACTACAGTAGCTTCCTCTGTTGAGAATTTTCCTTCAAGATGTGAATCCATCAACAAGATAATATTCTTGCCGCGGATCATATCCAAAGCCTACAAGTAGAAGATGATAATATCACAAAACCGAGATCTATCTCTTTGATTACAATGAGATATAGGAACTTACATGGCTTGGAGGGATATGTTTTCCACTAAGCAAATCCAAAAGAACAGTTCCAAAGCTGTAAGTAACACTTTCAGGTGTCACTCTTCCTACAATAAACGTTTTAGCCACACTTAGACTGCAATTACATATACTCAAGGACCAAAAGAAACCGAGCTAAGCGAACAATCTGTACTGCGGAAATTTCAATTCTAAGAGACGAAAAGAGCAAAAGAGTATACCATTTCTTAGATATTCAGGTGGTGTATATGCTAGATTTGTGCTATAACTTTTACCATCGCGACTGTTCTTCATCAATCCGAAACATGAAAGACGAGGATCACCATCCTACGATTAAGAAAACTTGTTAAGCGCCACCTTAGATCGCTCTAAAGGTAGTAAAATCTAGCTCTTGAGAAGAGAATGATACCTCATCAAAGAGAACTCTATAAGCATTTAAATCATGGTACAATGGACGACCCTCGGTACTACAATAATCCAAAGCTTCAGCTATGTAATATCCTACTCGCAACCTCATAGCCCATTCGATAGTTTGATTTTCCCCTGATAGGTAACCAAAAAACAGTAAGATTAAAGTTCACAGCTTTATAGTCACAAACTTTCACCTATGAGAGATTCTAATCACACAAAAACACTCTCTTTGATCAATCTAAAAGCAAAGTCCTACTCACATAACACATAAACACAGTCTCTTTACAACACCTTGAAGCTGAAATAGTTCAACATTGGATATGGAAAGAGACTAAAGTTTAAAGCTTTATAGTCACATTTACAACCTAAAAGATTCACTTCACTACTAGAACCTAAAGTTTACAGCTTTATAATCACATTTAGAACCTAAAAGATTCACTACTAGAACCTAAACTTCACAGCTTCATAGTCATATCTACAACCTCAAAGATTCACTACTAGAACTTAAAGTTCACAACTTTATAATCACATTTACAACCTACAAGATTCACTAATAAGAGGATTCATGATTTCTATATTCCTTATTGAACTCAACCATCTAACAACAAAGTCCTACAACATTGCAATGTCTTAGCAACACCTTCGGATACCGAAAGAGACTAAAGTTCATAGCTTTATAGTCACATTTACAACCTATAAGATTCACTTCACTACTAGAACCTAAAATTCACAGCTTCATAGTCAAATTTACAACCTCAAAGATTCACTACTAGAACCCTAAAGTACAAAGCTTTATAATCACATCTACAACCCAAAAGATTCACCACTAGAACCCTAAAGTTCATAGCTTTATAGTCACATTTACAACCTCAAAGATTCACTACTAGAACCCTAAAGTTCAAAGCTTTATAATCACATTTACAACCCAAAAGATTCACTACTAGAACTTAAAGTTCACAGCTTTATAATCACATTTACAATCCAAAAGATTCACTACTACAACCCTAAACTTCACAGCTTCATAGTCAAATTTACAACCTCAAAGATTCACTACTAGAACCCTAAAGTTCAAAGCTTTATAGTCACATTTACATCCCAAAAGATTCACTACTAGAACTTAAAGTTCATAGCTTCATAGTCACATTTACAACCCAAAAGATTCACTACTAGAACCCTAAAGTTCACAGCTTTATAGTCATATTTACAACCTCAAAGATTCACTACTAGAACTCTAAAGTTCATAGCTTTATAGTCACATTTAAAACCTAAAACATTAACCACTAAGAAAATTTATGATATCTAAAAGGGAAAGAGAGAAAGCATACAATGAAACAAATGCTTAGCAAGAGTATCATTAGGCATAAACTCAGCAACAAGAAGTCTTTCATCTCCATCACAACAATAACCAATCAAATTAGCCAATCGATTATGCCTAAATTTCCCAACACCCCATGCTTCTTCCTGAAACAACAACAACAAAAACAAAGCAAACTGATTTCACAAAAAAACCCATCAAAACAATTAAACTAATCTAAAGCTTTAAAGGTTTCTTCTTTTTACTGCAAATTGTTTAGGATCAGGCCAAGCCATCTTTGTAAACTTTTTAACAGCAATCCATCGACGATTCTGAAGTCGACCTTTATAAACAAGATTTGGGGCTTTTTCTCCACTTTCTGATACAATATTATCTGAATTGAAGTTGTTTGTTGCTGCTTTAAGATCAGAGAAAGAGAATTCAGAGAAAGATGGAATTCCACCACCATCTCCGCCGCCTCCTCCTATTCCTCCGTTATCAATAGCCGCCTTAGTACCATCGTGATGGGTTTGAGTTGGTTTTTGATGAGTTCCATCAGTTACAAGTGGGTTTTCACCAGGACATAGAGATTGACAACAACCCATTGAAAAAATTGAAATGAAGAACCTAAAGAGAGTCGGAAAGTGTTTCTCTTTGGCTTTCTTTGTAAGAGAGAGAGAGAAAAGAGAAGATAGTGGTGGAAAATAAAAATTTTGGAATTTTTATTCTTTTCAACTTCTTCTTATGTTTTGACTTGAAAGGTTACATTTTGTTGAATTTTACAAAGAAACCATCAAATTCTAATTTTAACATGTTTTTGTCATATTTAAATTGAAAAATAATGGATCCATAATTAAGGTTTATAGAAATTTTTTAAAATACTACTAAAAATATTTAAATTCTAAAAATAGCACACGCTCTCACAAGTTCCAAAAATACTACTAAAAACGTTTAATTATAAAAATATCACACGCTCTCACAAGTTCAAAAATACTATTATTTTTTTAAAAAAAATACCACAAAATTGAAAATGAAATTTTAGGGTTTAAAATTCAAATTTGTGGGTTTTAGTTCATTAAACAGAGTTTAAGGTTTAGTTTTGAATGGGTAAAGTTCGGTTCTGGAGGTTTCGGTTTTAAAATTGAAGTTTTAGTTATTTCAAATTTTAGTATTTTTGGAGAAAATAATTTTGTAGTATTTTAAAAAATTATGGTATTTTAGAAAGAAATTTAAAAGATGTGGTAATTTTAAAATATAACTAGTACTTTTAAAATATAACTATATTTTGTAGTGTTTTTGAGAATGTCCATAATATTTATAATATAAAAAATTCTAATTATGTTGAATTAAAGATTTGGTAAAAAAATGTAAGAATAGATTCACAAAAAAGTTAAAGTATCATTAGTACTTTCATTTGATTTTGATCATTTTTTTGTCGTCTACTGGACACAACGAAATATACAGTTAGCTTTTTAAACCGTATATACGCGGAGAGTAACCGCAAACTTACTGAGAAATGAAATCGAACTTCACATCTTGATGAAAAGATCTAATGGACTTTTATCACTTAAACTAGCGGCACCTCTCGATTTTGATCATGTAAAATATGAATTTTTTATTTTATAAAGGTCTAACTCTAAACACTAAAGCTTAAGGTGGTTAATTTTGGTATGTAGATTTATTTATCATCTAACCAATGAAAACTAAAAATCAGTAGAAGCCAATTGTTTATTTATACTAATACTATAATACAATAATTTGATTCCTATGCTCAATAATATAAACACTTTGTGGTACCAAAAAAAGATTTTGGAAAAATCATTACATTATTGCCAGCTCAAAGTATTGTGATTGGAGTGACTTATCATCAACCCTTTTGCTTTCTTTATTTTTCAACAAACATTTTCATTTCAACCATTTTTTAAAAAAATATATATAAAAGTTTTGCCGTGTACTATGGTTTATTTTTAAAAGGTTTTTTACTATTGAATGTGTAAAGAAAAACGTGTGAAGAAAACCTGAAAAATTAAATGTTGACTTTGAAAGTTGAAACTTGAAACCGTGTGATATGTATACAAAATATTGCATTTCCACCACAATTTGAATTTGTATTAATAATTCATTATCATACCTTCTATATATAGAAAATTCGAAATAATTTTTATTTTTATTTTTGGTATGATCGGAAATAATTTTAATTCAAAAGATAAAAGTTCATCTCTATATATTTTTGTACTAAAGTTAGATTCAAAAGTGACAAAAACAAAATTCAATATAACCGGAGTTTCTAGTTCTAATGGTAAAAGGCTCACAGTTATGAGTTTCGCCATGTAGTTCGTATTTCGATCACCGTCACTTAAAATAAAGTGAACTTTGGCGGCTCTCCTGGATACTAGTATGAGAACCGGATCGGTTCGGTTCGGAACGGGTCGAAAATTTTGGTTTTCGGTTATTTCGGTTTTTGGGTTTGTGTTCCGAATTGAACCGAATAAAATTTCGGTTCGGTTCGGTTTTTTTTAGCTTCGGTTTATTTGGTTAATTTTTGTTTATTTTTTCGTTTTTCGGTTATTCTCACTTATTTGGGTTCGGTTTTTCTAGGTTTTCTTGTTTTTTATTTATTTTCGGTTATCGGTTCGGTTCGGTTACCCGATTTGTTTTTTTTTTGTGCCGATTAGTTTACAAAAAATATTTCGGTTCGGTTCGGAAAATTTCGGTTCGGTTCGGTCCGGAAATTTTAATTCGGTTTTCATTCCCGCTCTACTTTTGACAACTACGAACGTTCTTGGTATAGTTGGAGCCCCGAAGGACTCCAGATATCAAGGTCGTAGAAAAAATCATTATTATTTTCATTTGAATTCTAATTAATATGTTTCCAAAAAAATGAATTCACACATATGAAATAGCCCATTGAACTTGAATCAACACTTATGGAAAAACATTATATTTTAAGAACTTTACCTATTTTTATAAAGAAATCTTTCAAACCCAAAAAGAGGTTTCTTGGACTTTTTGAACTCTGAATATGGTTTCATTTAATGGAAATCAACTAAACTATTTTGGTTAATCGTTCAATTTTGAATTGACTATTGTAATTGTTCAAATTTGAATTGACTCATCTAATAATTAAGGTGTGCTAAAACTGCATATAATCACGTAAATTGTCTTTGTATTTATCCTCATTCACACAATACCATAACTATTTTTTCCATAAGTCGCTCACTCTTGAATTACTTCCAAATAAACATTAATAACTTTTCATACATATTAATCAAACATATTAACTATAGATAATAAATACATTGATTTTATACGTAACAACTTTCTATAACTTTAAACCAATAGAAATTCAATTCAGTCAATGTTTATTGAAATCTACAATTTTTGAATAAATATAAAAAAATTTGAAAAAATCTATATTTTAAAATTAAATTTATATTTTAGAACATACATCCTTTAGGAATGGAAGGAGTATTGACTAGGGCTGGATTTTCGGGTATTCGATTTTGGTTCTTGAATTCTGATACCCAATATATTCTTTTCAATTTTTTTGTTCGGTTCCTTCTGGTTTCGGGTCGTTTCAGTTATATGTTAAAGGAACAAAAAAATACCTGAAATTTTTGGTTCCAAATCGTTTTCAAGTATTTCTGACCCGAAGTACCAAAACATACACAAATTTTTTGGTTCTAAGTCGGTTCCGGGTATTTCTAGACCTGAAGTACTAAAAAATAACCCAAATTTTTGGTTCGAAGTCGGTTTCGGGTATTTTCATACCAAAATACCAAAAAAATACCCGGAAACACAAAAATTACCCATAAACCACTAAAATACCCGAAAAATTTAAAACTAAATTACCCGTAAGTACATAAATATACAAATATTGCCCAAATAAAAATAAAAATTACCCTAAAAAAAACTAAAGTAGCTTAAATATATAATATGTATATATATATATATATATATATATATGT
>OVBE01007713.1:0-18122 GCA_900406425.1 Iberis pinnata
CTAAAAAGTGATAAGAAATGATATGTACAAATCATGAAATTCAAGTGTTATCAGAATCCTTCTCCCAAGAAGTCTCGAGATAGATATAAAACAAAAATGATATTGAACAAGTCAAAAGTCTTGCTTTCTACTTTGATAGGAAATCTTTTAGCCCTAAGAAAACAAAAAACAAAAGGATCATATTCAGTTGAAAGTAACTTGAAGACACTGAGTTATCATTTGGAAATATCTTTAAAAGATTGAGTTACCATTTCCTTGTTGAGACTCCATACCCTAAAACAGCCTCTACAGAACAACCTTTCAAAGAAATAGTAGAATGAGTGCCATCTTCATCTAACAAGATCAATTGTGGTTTTTGATACTAGCAAATTTCCTAACAGAATATATTTCTAAGAGGTCTTTCTTCTTCTTTTGCTCATTTGGTACCTTTTCCTTCACCAAATCCTTTAAACATTCATCAAACTCCAAAATCCAAATCATTCCCTGAGATATAAGACCAAAATGCATAAAGAATATGAAATCATCTTGAAATGGAGAAACCGATCAGAATTTCTACTAAATCAAATCACATTTCTTATATCTACTCAACAAAATTGGTGACCTCGGTTAAAACCAAAATCAAAATCTAAAATTAGGGATCAATTGCTTCTGCACAAGATGTTCAATCCTAACTAAAATAGTTATCCACTACAGTTGACGGATTCAATTGCGATTTCAAATGGAAGAAACTCAATCTTGACTACCGAACTAGCGAGAAATCAGAATACCTTAGAACTCGTACTCACGAGGCATAAGGTCGGCCACCTGTTTGTTGAGACTGAAATCAACAGTTCAGCGAGGATCATAATCCGTTAGAGTTAGATCAGAACTCGTCTACGATTCGTGGAGACTTCTCTTCCGATTCAATCGCTTCACAATATACAAAAACACCGCTACTTCAGCCGACAACGATGGCAAGAATCCCCAACAAAAATCCAGAGATGAACAAGAAACCAGCAAACGAAACAATCTCCTAGTAGGCACCGAAATTTGGCGGTGATTGAATATGGAGAAGAAGATGAGAACAATACATTGAAATCAGAGGGAAAAGTGTTGTATTTCTGTCACTTGTATTTTTGATAGAAGAATACAGTGAAATCCATATAAACTCAAATAAATCAAAATCTGACTGAAATTGAATAACACGGGATTTGAAATTACATAAGTTAAATACATAATTCAATAACAACGCATTTTATTGTTCTTTGGTGAAATACATAATTGAATAACAGGGGATTTGAGTCTGATATTGAATAACCCTACTAAATCATTCTATCCTTATTGATTTACTTGACACTTACTTTTGATTTTATGTTTATTTATGAAAGTTGAGAGCAAAATAATCTTTTACATATTTTTCATTTTTTCTGGTGTGGGAAAATATATCTTACAACGTTGTCACAATTTTCATAATTCTAGTGCTATAATGATCACAATAAGAAGCAAAAGATAATACTATTAAATCATGATTTTCTTATAAGATGAATATAAGATACAATGTTAATGAATATATGTTATTCTAATACGTGAATCCGTTTATTGTAGTTACTGGAAAAACAAATTCTACACACTATAATCCAAAACGAATAAAAGTTAGAAAAAATAGAATATGAAAATATAATTATTCTAATTTACTACCACAATTTTCAATATAAAAAATTAAATTGGTTGCGCTTGAAAAGAAATTGTAGATGTGTGCTAATATGTAAGTAAATCATCACTAAAATATGTTTTAATGTTATAATATGACTTTATTAATTAAATCATTCTCTCCTTATTGATCTACTTGACACCTACTTTTTTATTGAAATCAAAACTAAAATTGTACGAAAGTTGCGAGAAAAATAATCTCACATATTTTTCACTTTTTGTTACAAATTATCTTACCTATAAAAATAAAGTTTCACTATCCTTAAATTTTTAATTCAGTTAAAAAGAATTAACTTTTATAAATATTTTTATCTACAATTAATTCATATTAAGCTCATGCAATTCTCACATTTAACATAAAAATAGTACTAAGATTAAATAATTAGAATATCTATGGCCAACTAAAATACATTTACTAATCAATTAAAACACATTCATTACAAAATGTATAACTCCCTAAAGTTATTAATTTTTAAACCAAACTTCCAAAAAATCTCTTTCTAAAAACAAACCTTCTCTCTCCCTCCTCCACTCTATTTTTTTTTTTTTCCTCAAAACGGTCATTCTATTACTCAAACTTGAGATGGTCTGGTGAACCAGACCGGAACAGAACAACCAATGTAATAAAGAGTCCTGTGGAAAGAGCGAGCTAACTTAGCTAACTTATCAGACATTACATTTTTCCTCCTAAGGACATACATTAATGAAAAACAAGGAAATTTTTCTCTCAAAATCTTGATCTCCTTAAGCTCTGTAGAGAAACCTGGCCACGCTTCCGGATCTTGCAACATAGAAATCAGCTCCTTACTATCCGTCCCAAATACTTGACAGTTCGAGAATTGTAGCATACATTCCATTGCCCAAGTTAGAGCCTCTATTTCCGAATGCAGGGGTGAAAGTCGTTGGTGTTGGTTTACTTTGTTTTATGTTTACTTTGTTTACTTTGTAAACATACATGGTAACATTTTGATTATAAATTTAATATTTATAAGTCTTGTTCTTTGTATTTTTATATGAATTGAGATAATGTTTCACTCTAGAAATAAATACATTATTCACAACAATTTACAATGATTGCAGTGGCATATTAACTCCATGAACTACGAAAATACATAAAAATGGTCAGTTGTCTCAATTTTAGAAGAGAATTAAAGTAAGAAAATATTTATTCTATACATACAATTTCAGTTAATTTATTTCATTAGTTAGCATGTTACGAACAAAAAATGAATGCATAATTTCAAACAGTAATAACATAATTTTATTTGTAACTACAAAGCTAATTACTGACCTATATGTCACCCACTACAAATCTAATTGCTTGCCACGTGTCTTAGGTTTTTGTATTATTGGCTCTATCGATCCATAATAGTTGAAGAGAAATATATTTTTCACTAGGTATTGAAGAAGAGCGAGTGGAGAGAATGGTGTTCGAGACGATTCCCTTTATTTTGTTTCAGCTCTATTGGCCAGTGACACGAAAAATATATGCAATCTATGTTCATTTCTTAGACACTTACTTTATAGAATATAACATGTGCATTTTAATCCATTCTTTGTGTCATCTAAAGTTTTTTTAAATGAGATCATGATAGTTTCTTTGCAGTATAGCCAACGTTCAAGACAAACATAACATAAAGAAGATTTGTTGATATGATCCTCACCTGCACTAAACTAGAATTTGAGAAAGAAGCTTTGGATCAAGGAGTTATGAACTTGAAGATAAGGATAAGCTTGTAGATAAGGAGACCTTGGAGTTTCAACCCGGAATAATAACAAGATCAAATGCTAAACAACTTGCTGGAGCATTAGTACAAGTATCAAGAGGAAAGAAGAAGAGAATAAAAGTATTGGACTTGAAGCTACACTTCAACAACTTCTATATACTATCTTGGGCAATCTAGTGTGTGCTAATACAATCACATTGGTTGTGATACAAGCTGCCTAGATATTCATCAAGAGAGGTGTTGTGGCTTGCACTCTTTTCCTTGGTTTGGTTTTGTCCCATTGGGTATTCCAAACAAGGTTTTTAATTAGGCTTGTTCACAGCACTTATATAAGAGCTTCTTGATGATACTTAACCTCATTTCTACCCATTTTTATCTTGTTTTCATTTTTAAAGTTAAGACACAACTTAAACTTGCATGGAAGCCTTTTGTTATAAATGTTTTGTGTATTTCCAAGAAGTTGTGCATGTACAGCCTTCTACTCTTTATAATTGGACGGAAATCATGAATAAAATCATCAAACACCTTTCTCAAAACCTAAGAATTCTCTCTTGAATCTTGTTTGATCATTTTGGTCTTGTTCGTGTTTTGTATTTGATTCTACATAACAAGCCAAATTCATATAGTCTAAAAGTCATTTTGCAGCTCTTAGAAGTATCATTCACCCCTTTTTTGTTTCATCATCATCACAACCACTGGAGAAGCATTCAGGGACTTGATCCTTACACATAGGATCACATCAAGTAGTATTAGAGCCAATCTCCATCAAAAGGTTGTATTTTTCTGTTTCTGCAGTTTTTGACTAATCATATTCTGATTTGTCTCTTGAAATTCTACTTGCTTATATCATCACGAATCTGAACTATATGGTTCTTAAGGCTTTGATTAAGTGTATATTAAGTAGATTCCGAACCATATTGCACTAGGTTTTGATCTGTTGTTGAGGAAAAATGAATATGTCCATTACCACTATGTTTTGACTGTTCATCTTCTATTGAATATGTTTGCGCTTAGATCATTGTTGTACTGATTTGTTGAATGATTAGAAGCATGATTAAGAGTTTTATCAATAGAGTTAAGTGGATTTGATGCAAAAACGTCCTAATGTTGATTAAGAACACTATCTAAATTTGTACATGGATTTGTTTTAAAAACTGTTCTGATTTTTGATAATCTGTTGTTGCAAATCAGTTACTGTTCGAATTTTTATGATCTTTTTGTGCTAATCATCGTAGTAGAATTAGTTCTAGTTGAGTTAGAAAAGGATTTGATTGATGAAGAAATGTGTGATGCATATTTGGTTATGTATTTGATCATTAGTACTTTATCTCATTCTAATTTTTGAATTTGTTCTTGGAGTCAAGTGCTAGTGGTTAGTTTGTGTTATTTTGCAAGGAACAATGGAAACTTTTGAAGGGCTAATGAGCATGCTTAGTCCCATGGAGCAGAAGTTTATCACAGATTTCACAACAAGAATGGAGCATATGATTGACACAAAACTAGATGCACTTAGGCAATAAAGACTTTATTACTCAAAAAGTAGAAGCAAACGAGTTCAAAAGCAACAAAGATCCATCAACATTGTTTCCCAATGGTTAAAATTTAACGCTCACTTGGATAGAGAAGAAAATCAGAAAGAAAAGTCAAGGAAGTACCAAGAGTGTTTCTCGAAACCACAAGGTAAGTGCAGCCAGGGTAAGTCTTCTAACTTTTCAAGATCAAAAGAAGCTTGTGCTAGAAATGCAACAAAACCAGCAGATAAATCCCCTAACTCCAAGATTACATGTGATAAAAACTTGAGAAAAACATATTAGATATCTTGCAAAAGTTCAATTATGGTATTAAGGAAATGCCTTTGTCAAAAGAACTTGAAATAGGTACAGAGGCAAATGAAGAGTACAACAACAAAAAGTGCAATCCAAATAATCACCAAGAAGAGCCAACACAAAGCCAAACTGAGATTGAACATGTTTCAAACCCATATGAGATTACTTTGGATCAAGAAGCAGCACCTATAAAGACAATGAATTTTCGTGAACATAACGTGAATCATGAACCGGAGCATATTGACTTTGTCTTTGGAGATTCTACACCATGGGGACCCAAGAATAATGATAAAACATGGTTGCTTAAGGTTCTGAAATCAAGTCCAAGAGAAAGTGTTAATGTTCACCAGCCAATTCATGAAGACAAGCACCAAGATGTTGCTGAACAAGGCTACAACAACAACCACCTGATTTTGGACCATAAAGAAACAATTTATCTTGATTGTTTTACGTTTTCCATGAACTATAAGTTGCAGCCTTGGATGGGATTTTTGAATCGGCAGCCAGGATTGATTGCATCTATGTTGATAAAAGAATACCCACCTGATGCTTCATGCCCTATTAAACCTCCACCTCACCGAGATAAGTCCATAGTTCTTCAAGAGAATGATAAAACAAATTTGTTGTGTCTTTCTACAGATTATACAGTTTTTAAGAACAAGAACAACAACTACTACCTAAAGGATACTTGGACCACGACCACAATCGAACAATGAGTCCTTAAAAGCTTGGATCAACCCAAGGACAAAGCAGAACTTATCAGAACAACATCACCAATCCAAGTCTGCATATACTTGGTTCATATGGAATTTTTCATACTTGGGATTCTTCAAAACTTTGTTTAAAGGACAGAAGATCTGCTACGGTTATCAACAGACATACATGGAGTTGCTTCTCAACACACATACTCCTTAGTTCGTGCTATAAGAAAAGATGACTGTGGACAGCCTATACTTCAAGATAGGGCAAAACATGCAGCTTGGCCAGCCCAACTTGGTCAGACTAGAACCAGCACCTCCATGAATCATCAAGACTAGTTTCCCTTTGTTTTCCATTTCCAAAAGATCAATCCAGAACATCATCACACCAGCTGAAAAATTCCTTTGCTTAATCTTAATCTTTGTAAGTTTATTTAAAGATTTATATTTCACTAATTTTTGGGTTGTTTGTTCTTTGCTGCAGGGATTTATATGAAAACCAGGATAAGCATTGAGGAGGAGTTTGAAAGAAAAAGAAGAACATCAAAACAAGGAGCTTAACTTACTCCAGAACTTTATTTGGAAACCACGAGACTTGTCAAAAACAACTTACAAGATAAGGGAGTTCAAAGGCATTGAACTAGACAACAAACCAAATGTGCTCAAAGGAACAATCAAATCAATCTGGAAAATCTAAGACTTTGCCAATCATTATGAACTCACAGGTAAGTGTGATCATATCTCCCAAACATATTATATATTATGTCTTTTTTTTGCAGGTAAATCAGATTTGAGGGCAAATCTTTTTGAAGTGGGAGAGGATGATATGATCATGACTAGCACTAAACTATAATTTGAGGAAGCAGCTTTGGATCAAGGAGTTATGAACTTGAAGATAAGGATAAGCTTGTAGATAAGGAGACCTTGGAGTTTCAACCTGTAATAATAACAAGATCAAAGGCTAAACAACTTGCTGGAGCATTAGAAAAAGTATCAAGAGGAAAGAAGAATAGAATAAAAATCTTGGACTTGAAGCTACACTTCAACAACTTCTCTTTACTATCTCGGGCAATCTAGTGTGTGCTAATCCAATCACATTGGTTGTGATACAAGCTGCCTAGATATTCATCAAGAGAGGTGTTGCGACTTGCACTTTTTCCTTAGTTTGGTTTTGTCTCATTGGAAATTCCAAACAAGGTTTTTAATGAGGCTTGTTCACAACACTTATACAAGATCTTTTTGATGATACTTAAGCCCAATTCTACCCATTTTTATCTTATTTTCGTTTTTAAAGTTAAGACACAATTTAAACTTGCATGTGAGCCTTTTGTTTTAAATGTTTTGTGTATTTCCAAGAACTTGTGCATGTACAACCTTCTTCTCTTTATATTTGGATCGAGAATCATGAATAAAATCATCAAACACCTTTCTAAAAACCTAAGAATTCTCTCTTGAATCTTGTTTGATCATTTAGTTCATGTTCTGAATCTGATTCTACATAACAAGCCAAATTCAGATAGTGTAAGAGTCATTCCGCAACTCTTAGAAGTATCATTCACCCCATTTTCGTTTCATCATTATCACAACCATTAAAGAAACATTTAGAGACTTGATACTCACATATAAGATCACATCATTTGTCCTAATTTTTGTTGAAAAAACTAATACAAGTGAAAAATAGCACATAAGCAAGAATTTTAGTCAAGAGTCATTCACTAAATAACATTTAATGATCAAATAAAATTGAGGTTTATGGTTTCGAATTTTAGATAACCCCTGCCTAATATCACCTAGCATACATATTGTACATATCACATTTGTGAAACTAAAATTTAGATAATTAGAATACTATAATTACTAAAATATTCTTAAATGGAAAATTTTACTAATATATGTTACAAGAGAGATAATTTGGGACCAAAAAAAAAAAGAAGAAATTTACGTGTTAAAAGACATGGAATATTCAGCTCAACGAGATAGGGTAGGGATGTATGAAAATGCCAAATCCGAATATATATACTAGTTGAAGAGCTAAAACAAATATATGATGAATGTAAAGCTCTTAAAGGAGAGGTTCTAGTATCTAAAGAGAAGAGTAAAGTGTATCGCAACCTTCTAATACAATTTTATTCTTAGCATCTAAAGCAATCGTTATAACAATTTTCTTAAGTATATAGTTTGTACCAATGAGCACTTGAGAAATGATCGCAAGTCCAGTGTAATCACCACTAAACAGGGAAAAAAAAAAAAAGAAGAGAACCAAACATCGTAGAGCAAGTTTAGCTTTCTGCCATCAAATGAGTTGTCAATATCCAAATGGGATAGACATTTTCTTTCATGCGCTATAATTTGGTCAGTCCAATATAGTACATATATAGACAATAGACCAATAACTGACAGCTATATGTATGTTTGTCCATACAACTTTTCTGTCTTAAGAATGTAATGATCTTACAATTAGCTGCATGGATTGAAAAGTTAACGGATCTTTAGTCTTTCACATGTTCTAATAATCTAGGGTGAACTCCTCAAGCCATATGATCAATTCATTCCTCTGCAAAATGCAAGGCAATTCGATTCAGACAAATATACAAAATCCTATAGACATGGAATGTCCGTTACCATTATGAAGCTCCGTGTTCTTCCTGGATCATTGTAACGAGCAAGCATACAACCCTTCTTAGCTCTAAGCCCATCTTTACTCAGATTGTTCCTTAGTTCATTCTCTTTTGTACAAATAACATCCTCTGACGGTTTCCCACTGAATTTCACCACCGCGGCAAAACCGCCTTCAAACTTCTTCAAATTAATCTTTTCATCGTTAGGCGTTGGTAAGCTAAAAGGACAAACAAAACCAGTTTTACTCAGTCGGTTTCATAACCATATTTGTAGGTGATACTAGATAGTACGTACCTGCTGAGATCTTTTCCTGAAGGAATGACAATTTGTACTGATACATCAGAGAGATCAGCATTTGTAGCTTGGGTAAGAACTGGAGTTGTCATTGGTATCTTCTCCATCTTCGAGTTCTTTCCAAATATGTAGCTTTACATGTCAAATATGTTACATCCATCTAAATATGCCACCACAAATTTATTGCATTTGAAAACATAAGACAAGCCTGACTCACCCGGCGACACTGTTAAACCCTGAAGATCCAGTAAGCTTGTCACCGTTTGTCTCCACCACTATAAAAGGTTCATACATTCTGACTTGGTAGTTTACAGTTCTTTTCAGTATTTGGTACTTTGGAGTTTCTAAGTCGGGGGTTTTATATATCCGTAACTGGCGAAAAAATAGTAAAACCATTACTCACTTGATTAATCAATCAGTAATTAAGGATTCTCCAGAAAACAGATAAGACAAGGCACCTGCTTAAATACATCAACAAGACCTTCCAGTGAAAAATAGTCATTTTGATCGATAGAGTCCCACAGGTCCTGCAAATCCAGTTGTGATAAGTAGAGAGCACAAACAGCAAAGGAGGTTTCCAAAGAGACCATACCAGATGGCTGCAAAACTTGTTAGTTTCTGGATTAACCTCCATGATGGATTTTCCTGTGAACACAAGCTCTGGTTTCCATGGCAAAAGCATGAAATTCATCACCATTGTCCATCTAGTGGTTATCTCGTATGGACCTGTCTGTAGAAGCTGCATCATCAGTCTATCTAGAATTGTTGATATGGTTTAGTTTACTTGTACAATTTTTTGATCAAAAGCAGTTTTCATACGATTAATGTCAGAAGAAGTTGAGTGGGAAAGACCTGTTTGACCCAGTGAAGTCGAAAATCAGGAGTGAATAGATTCTTCAAGAGAGAAATGTTGAAGAGATATCCACTAATAGTGTCGTGTTTGGTAATAGGGTCTCTGAATTTTACACGCTCATCGTATACCGTTCGATCGATTCCTTGGTCGTCGAAAAGGTGAGGAAGGTCCTTATATAGGAATCCGACGAGCTCTTCCATGTCCACCTTTGGATTGCTTACCCGAAGACTCAGATGGGCCGTTCCGTTGCGCCGCGGAATAGAAAGGAAACGTGTGGTTTTTATTCGCCGGGATTGGCTACCGGCGGTGGTAGAAATTGGCGGGTGAGGGTGGGCGGAGAGCTGAGTAACGATAGCCATATCTTCGATGCTGCTCTCTCTGCGTTTCCTTTCTTTTCAAACTAGGTGACTGTAAGCGCTACACGTGTGTTTGGTTTTTCTTACAATGTTGTTTTGAAAACCCACCCAAATATTAATCAACCACATGTTAATTATAGGTCAATAATTTTATAAATATTTAGGTTAACTTTAATAGATTTTCAAACTTTGTACATTTAAATTATCTTTTTTTTGAATTTTGTAATTCATTAATATCCTATCCGAACTTCTACTACTCTTTACGAGACCTATGAACTATTCGATCTCATCGTTTTCACATTTCCAGCGATTAAAAAAAAATTTTGATTAAAAATTACTTCATTAGTTAAATTTAAATCGAAATCCTAATTTTAATTTAAACTAATCTCGATTCAAATTAAAATTTAAGCCTTTATTTAATTGTTTTAAAGAAAAGCGTGAAAAGCAAAAAATATTAGAATCATTGTCGATCAATTGTTGTAGGTGATTTTTAGAGCAATTATTGCAGGCGATTCTTAGAGGCGACTTGTTGAGAAATAAACAAAACAGAAAGATAGAAGAATCTAATACGAAATCATCCCTATTCACAAACCCAAATCTCAATGCTCGTTTTATTGTTAGCAATGTCATCGTGTATAATTGGAAAAAAAAAGGGTGGCCAGTTTTTATCGTTGATTTGAACACCAGGTGTGACACAGACACGGTTTATTATGTTTCATTAGCAACAGACGAGCACAACATTCAAAAACAAAACAATAATTTTAGAAAAGTAGTAGTATGTTATGAAGTCTCTTGTTGACTTACATCTAGCAATAGCATCTTCTCTTCGTTTAATATCCTGGATGGATCAGAGATATAAAGCAATCAATATCAGGTGTAGCATAATCATTATTCAATCAAACAAACGTTAACAAACCATTTCTCTCCTCCTAAATTATGCTTCCCCTTCAGAAAGCTCTCGCTGTTTATTTGAAGAGTCCTACAACAATTACACACAGACTTCAGAAAAATTCAAGTGAGAATGAACATGAGTGTTGTTAGCAATTACATAGACTTCGTATTCGGCTATATTCAAATTTCCAGAAAACTAGAGATCTGAGATTCTTATATTTTTGCGAACATATGGAACTCATAATAAACTAAGGAAAATCGTGATAAGCCGCATGTAAACCATGAATATGAAGGAAGAAGCACAACAAGAAATAGAGAAGAAAAAGGTAACGAACAAGACAAAAATTTAATAAATTAGGATTTAAAATGAAATTAGGATTTCGGTTTAAATTTAACTGAAAAGGCAATTTTTAATCGCTTTTTTAAAACCTTTAACCGTAATTTTGGTTTTTAAACGCTGGAAGGGAAAAACGATGATATCGAATAGTTCATGGGGTCTTGTAAAGAGCAGTCGAAGTTCGAGTGGGATACTAATGAATTACAAAGTTCAGGAAGAAATAAGTGTGATCTACAAAGTTTGGAGGGTCTAATAAAATTAACCATAAGTATTTTTATTATTTATTATGTTTAAGATATAGATATAAATATTTTTACAAAAAATAACTTCTTGTAATTTCTAACAAGTTTGATATAAACATTAAATTATTAATTAAAAAAAAAATGAAAATATCAAACTATAAATGTAAACTTGTAATTCAAAACTTACAATATTAGTATAAAAAATCTAGTATAATAGTATAAGACAAAATAAATAATACAAAATGAAACAAAACATTATTTTAATGTATCTTCATTTAGTCTTTTACATTTTTCTTCGTTTTCTTCCGGTGGCATAGTGAAATTATCATCAGTGTCTATAAATTCACAAATCATAATATTTGCTTGTCTATTATATTTATACCAAAATAGTATTATATACAAATAAAATATTATTTGATAAATCATAATCGCAAAATTTTATTTATTATATTGTCCCGATCCTTCCAGTTGACTCGGGTCATGGTTTAACAATGGTTATTTACCGAGTACTGGCGGTTTTAAAAGAGGCGGTTTTTAAGATAAACCCGAACCGAAATCTTTGTCGGGTCACCGGTTCAACCGCGGGTCCATGTCGATTTTCAAAACACTCATTTTTTGTTTTTTGATTTGTTTGTTATTTTATTTAGTTAATGTTGGTGTGACAAAAAAAAACAAAAAATAACGTTGTTTTTTTTAATTTTAAAGTTTTTTATGAAATTTAAAGTTATAAACATAAAGTTTTTTTGAATTTTAAAGTTATAAACATAATTTCTTACAATCCACTTGCAAAAAAAGACAAAAAAAAATCTCATGAATCATGATATGGAAAAGAAATAAAATAGTAGAATTGAGAACATATAAATCATCAAAACACATGATCTATAGATAAAGCTACAATGACTAAAGTCTAAAGACACCCAAATCGATAAACTAACTCTAAGAAGATTTTAGGAAGAAAGGAGATTCAGTGGTACTGGCTCTCCCAATGTATGTCATGTCATGTTTCCGTTTCACAAAACATCAGTGTAAAAATATCAGTAGCACAATGTCGAGTTTTTGGTGGAACTCATATGAATGAAAAAAAGAAAATTAACTAGGTTTCATGGTAAATGTGTCAATCTAAATCCAATGGTGGGTTAGGATTTCGTGCTATTGGCAACCTAGGTGATCCACCAATTTTGATTCTAAAATATGCTGCTAAAGTAGGTGATGTTGATGTCTAAGTTACTAGTTCTAAAATTTAACACCTTTGTACATACACGCATTTTGGTTTTTTTTTTTTTTTTTTCCTTTNCATTGTGTTTATTTGTTCTCGTCTCCTAAACTTTCCTCTAAACTTTTGTTACACATGAGACTATGTAATTAAAGTTTGGAGGAGGGTTTAGAAAGTATCTAATCATGTTTATTTGTTCTCTTGTTTCAAATTTCACATCTACGGCATAAAAAACATAAAAAATTGAAAAAAATTTGAAAAACGATTTCTAAAAAAAAGGAGTGTTCATTGCATTAGTCATATTAGGATTGCATTTATTTTTTTGCATTTTCATGGGGACTAGGATGATCTTTGCCTTGTAAATATGTTGTTTTACTAATTGATGTCGTTGTCCTGATTATTAGTTGTCCAATGCATCTAGATCGAATCTGAATTAAAACTAAACCATGCTTGGAATGTGAAATTGCATATTCTCTATTGCTCTAAAGCATGTTGTGATATGAAGTTTGTCTCTATCTAGTAGAACTTGAATTTGATTTTCAATTATCATGACTATTCGCTAGATTTGAATTCATGGATAGAATATACATACTTGGATTATCTTTTATTGTTTTTCCACTCTTGTTAATCCAAGTAGATTCCTCACCCTAAACCAGCTTTCTTTCAAGCCACTTGTTTATTACTGAGTGTTAGGCCTTTTTCCGAAATGCACTTGGTAGAAACTGTTAAGTCTGAAGTGATAAGGATAGAATCTCATGTACTTCTAGTTTACCATTTTTGAACTAGATAGGATAGGTTGAGAATTGACTTCGTATAACTTAAGGGGATTGGAAAAAGGAAGGAATGGTTTGTACAAAAGTAGAAAGAGTCAAAGAATGTTTAAGATAGCTTAGGAGAGGGACAATAAGAAAAAAGAAAACAGTATTATCTAGTAAAGGATTTGGGAAGTAAAAAGGGTTTGGCTTAGCATAAAAGCAAAAGAAAGTGTTATAATAGTGGCAAAAATCCCAAGAAATGATAAAAGAATGTAAAAGAATGGAAGCCATAGATCTTTAAAGTCAATGAATTACCAATCCGCTAGAATTGAATAGAAAAAGAATTCTCTTCTAAGTTAAGTAGTGATGAAAGAATAAAGAAAAAAAAAAGGAATGAGAACCAAGATGGTTACTTTGGGGTTTCAATAGTAGAGATAGGACCTATCATCATGTTCGAAATAGGAAAGATTTTAGCTTTTGGGTTTATGGGTAGATGAAATCCTATTTTTGTATGCATCTAAGTGGTCTCATCTTTAGTATTCTACTAAAACTCATTTCTTTTCAGAGTGATCATTGTTGTGAACGTAAAATCCACTGTATAAAGGGACCATTTTGTCTCTTAACAAGTTCTTTAACCAAATGAGTTCATTGAATTTGAATAGCATGATTCACGGTTTCCACTTAATGAATGTTAAAGAGATGAATGGATTTAAATTCATGTGAAAGTTAGGATTGACCTCAATTGAGGTTTGATGAGTATGGCTAAGATTTTTTTTATGTAAAATGAGATTGTTTTGAATTTTAGAACTAGTAACTTGGACATCGACATCACCTATATTATTAGCATATTTTGGTTATGAGTTTCCATCTTCAAACTTCTTCTTCAAGTTTATGAATTGCTTGCCCTCAAGCAAGGATTAAGTTTGGGGGAGTTGATATATTATCTTTTTGATACTTTTTGACATTGTTTTTGATTGCATTTTGAGTTGATTAACTTGCATTTAGGAACATATAGGTTGCATTCACATATAATTCCATATTTCAGGTGTTGAAGGTGAGTGAAATCAAAAGAAGGATCAATTGGATGCAAAAGAGCTAAAAAAGAACTTAAAAGAGGATCAAACCAACATGCCTTAAAGATCAAGTGATTTAATGATTTTGCAATGTAAATTCCAACAAGCCAAAAAATCACCTTAAACGCTCCAGGGAATTTCAAGATATGAACCGGCAAAGTTGTGATCCGCTAGATTCGAAGCTCCAAACCATCCCAAATATGCATCTTTTACACCAATTTCCATTGCGATTTAGGAGAAGACTCTTTCATAAAAGTTGTATCCCTTTGAGTCATCTTTCCAAAGAGAAATTTCAAGCCATCATAGCTTCAAAGGTGAGAGAGTTATGGACCCTGAACTGAAGATTGGTCAAGCTATCTCACAGAAGAAATCATACCGGCCAGTGTGTACCGGTCAAATTTCCTGATACGAAACATGAACAAACGATATCGACCAGTGTGTAGCGGTCAACTTGCCCGATAAAAAACATGAACAAACGATACCGGGCACAACGTACGGGTTGAAACGCCTGATACCAAGCTGAATTAGTAAAACTCAAGCATTGACCAAGAGTTTTACCCATTTCTTTTTGTGGGTTAACCGAAATATTTTAGGTTAACCCAAGACCATTTAGGAGCTACTATTTAAGTGTTTTAAAAACTAATTTTTATCTTATGCTTTATATTTTTCTCTCTTAATAAAACATTTTAATTTTTGAATCTTTGCTTAATTTGAAGTTTAATCTTTTTTTTTTTATTGTGAATCTTCTTCTTTATTCTGTTTCTAATCACGATTTTATACATTTTCATCATTAGAACTTGTGTATTATCTATTATTAGTGAGTAGTTCACTTCTAAGCAAATGGTTAGGTAGATTAGGGTGATTAGATGATTGAATATGATGTTTAGGAATTGATTAGCTTAGATCTTTATTCAGTAGTGTGCTTAATGCTAGATTTGACTTGATTAATCAAATTTAGACTCTAGGTGAATTTTGTCCGAAAGGTGTTCGATGAAATGCTTGAACAATTACTGTTTGCTAAATGATGATATCCAAGAGATTGTTCTTAGCTAGTTTAGTGGTTTATGATGAATTAGAACTTATTGCCTCTTACTATGAAATTACCCAAGAGATTGTTTTTAGTTGCATGATTAGGAGAAGGATTAGTGTCATGAGAGTGGATTAGTCTTTTAGTAAGGGAATTCTGGACCAAGGATTAGAACTGGAATGTGAGTATTAGCATCATAGAATATCATTTGATCACCCGAGTCGTTTTCATTTTCCCATTTGCTTAGTCTTTCCTCTTGATTTACATTTCAATTTTAGTTGACTTTTTCTTAATCGATGTTGACTTTTGATGTATTTGACTTTTTAGTTGACTTTTGTTTATCTTTATTTACTGCATGATTTGAATGTTTAAAATTAAACCACTTATTGATTTTGCTTAGACTAAATGAGATTCTTGTAAGTTTTAGTGTGTTGATCATTCAGATTTGGATTGATATCTATTGTGCTGCTATGATGATGATGATACATTAGGAATTGAAGTAGTAAATCACTAAAGACTCTACTATCAAAGGCTCTCTTTGGGGCTGGTGGGCGACTGTCTTAATGCTCATGGTATACAAATGGACTCACGCTGAAAACTCTGTATAGTTTGTAATCAAACGATAAATCACGTTATGTTTGAGTATATCTCCGAGAAAAAGAATTGGCAATTGGTAGCAATTTCAGCACATCACAAGGTTTCACAAACTCATTAACTTATATGCAACAAATTTTGCATTTAATGAGCGATGTGAGCATTAACAGAAAATTAAGGGACTCAATTCCTTGGAATTTGTAGGAAATTTGGAAAAATATAAATGAATTGGTAATCGACAGAAAACAAAATGATATCTCGGTTATGGTTTTCCTTTCTCAAGAAGAGGCAATCCATTGGTTCAAACTATACGCCGACTCCCAATTAGATCAAAGAAGATCTTGTTTCCCTCGAGTGTTGCAAGAATCCCATTGGTCAAAACCATCCCTATATGTTCTAAAGTGAAATTTTCATGCATCCTGGTATGGCCGAGATTATCTAGTTGGTGGGACGTGGATCATTCGAAATTTTAAAGGAGAAGTTTCCTTTCATGCAAGAAATGCTCTTCTTCCATCTACCAACAAATTCGAAGCGGAACTTCAACTCTGGACTCTAACAAGCATGGTTGACCTTCATTTGGAATCTATAGAAGTCTGGTCGGACCATGGAAACGTCATCAAAGAAATTCTCAACTTTTCTCTTTAGCCGAAATATAGGAGTTTACTTTAGAAGATTTCTTTTGTCGTCGCCTCCTTTATCTTGTGTTCTTTCTTCAAAACTTCTCCCAAATCCGATTGCATCGCAAGAGACCTTGTCATAAGTGTTTCGAAACATGATTTTTTCAGTCTTATCTGGCTATGGAAGGACCGACCTGACTTCTTTCACGCATACAAGAAAAAGCTAGGTTTTCTTAGTCAATCAATTATGAAAGTAGTCTTCTTTATCGATGTATTATTCTAACATTTCTTGTGTTCGTCTATTTAATGAGTTAAAAAAAAAATTTTAGGACCCCAGCAAACAAAGACGACTACGAAGCGATGAAACTTGAATGTAAAATCTTTTATGGAGAATTGGTCTGCTACTACAACAAGTATGATGATTAATGTCATTTACTTTATTTAACTACATCATTTATAATTAATGCAAACAAATTTTACATCAATTATACAAGTAACTTAAAATTGATGATGTAAATATATTGTATCAATTTATATAAATGATGTAAATATTTTCATCACTTTTTATAAGTGATGTTAATTTAAAAATAATGTTAAATTTTGTTTCAATTAGCATATGTAATGTTAAAATTTTGTTACATTTGTTGATGTAAATATTTATATAATTTTCAAAATAGATATTACATAAAATGATGTAAATATTATATTTCTAACATTAAATGATTTACGGTTGAGACCTACAATAATTTGTTATGCCCACAAACTATGTTTAAATAATTAATCAAAGTGATAATTATGTAGGAAGAGTTATAAGTCTTCCACTCTATATGAAGCCAACGTGAGACACGTCCCTTTAAAAAAAAAAAAATCTACTAGCATCATTTTTAATGTGAAATTTGCATCTAAGCTATTAAAGTAAAACAAATTTATATCACTTATATTAAATTATTGTTAAAGTAACCAATAATAATATCAATTATAATAACTGATGTTTTAGATATTTTATATCATTTACTAAGAAACAATTTAAAATTGTCACTTAATTTTGTGATGTCAATTAATTAATTGATATAATACATTTGTTTTGTTGTAATGTACCTCAAATGAACGAAGAGAACTTTTATTCCGGACCTCAAAATTCTAAAAGACACTAAGAACTCTTATAACGTGGTTGGTGGATGGCGAAAACGAAACTTAACTAAGAGAATACTAGAAAACGTCAAAACTAAATCTTCCCAGAGAGGAAAAAGCTTCTAACTGTAGGGACCGTAAAACCGGATTTAGTTAAAAACCGAATTTAAAACGTTTAAC
>OVBE01007714.1:0-18119 GCA_900406425.1 Iberis pinnata
AAAAAAAAAAAAAAAAAAATTCTCGTCAAAATACGGGTTTCCACAGTGAGGAAGCACGACCTTATGGTGAGAGAGGCGCTGGTCGAGGCTGAGGGGAATTGGATCGCGTATGTCGAAGCTAAGTTGGGGAATATCCGGGAGTATCTGGATAAGACGCGCGAAGTGAAACCCCTCGACGAAGCTGTTGCTTGCTATGAAAAAGCCGGCGACCTTTTTGACATGCTTGTTAGCTTCGGTGGTGTCGTCCCCGACATTCTCCGAGAGACCCTTGTTGATTTGGTCGAGGAAAGAAAGAAGGCTAGAGCTTCGGTTTCGTTCTTTGATCTTTCCGAGGAAGACTTAGCGTGTCCGGTAAGACCCATAGAAGAGGTGGCTAGGGGTGCATATGATAGAGGCTCGTCGAGTCAGCCCACTGGGGCGAACGACGATGCTGATGCTGAAGACGCGGCTAGGGAGGAGGATGGGAGCAAATAAGAGGACGTCGATCGCGGTGAAGCTTAGGGGTTTCGTCATTCTGTGCCTTTGTTGTTTTTATCTCTTTGTTGTGTTGTTTTGCTCATTCAGCCGCATCTGCGGTTTGTAAAAACTTGGTTGATTTGTTTAACGTGGTCCTTTTATTTTTCTCGACTATTTCTTTTTCCCCGTTCTTATATTTCGCCGCGCTAGCGCTTTGTTTATATGGCTTTGTAGGAATACTCGTACGCCTTTTTCTTTCTTCACGCCGTCGCTCTGGTTGGCTTTATTTGATTATTTGTGTTTCGGTTGGTGCGAGGCTGCGGTAGCCTCGTCTTATCCTTGTGTCTGGGTCGTCGATGATCCTGCGAGTCTGGGCTCGGCTTAGTGTGATCACGACTTTCCAGACTTTGCGAGTCTGGGCTCGGCTATTCGTGCGCAATTGTTTTTGCGTATATTTTTCCTTATTCCCTTAGTGATCGTTTAGCTAGAACGTCATTGCAAGCTGTGGGCTCGGCTTAATATTTACGAGGGTTACCTCGGCGAGCTGTTGGCTTGGCTTTCAAAGTTGTTTTACGAGGGTTACCTCGGCGAGCTTAGGCTCGACTTTCGGAGTTGTTTTACGAGGGTTACCTCGGCAAGCTTAGGCTCGGCATTTCGCTTGCGTTGTCTGAAAAGAACTGAGACGTCAATATAGTTCGAGGGTAACGAGGGCGTTTATTCCCCCCCCCCCCAAAAAAAGATTTTTTATTTATTTTGTTGTTATAGCTGGACCCTTATTTCGGGCTGCATACGTACCCATTATAGAGGGATCAAGCCATTCGTAGTTGGAGTCGCGGCCATACCTGAGTTAGTAGTGGTACAGTTTGAGGTGGTGCGCATTCCAGGAGCGCGGCTGCATAACTCTGTGTAAATCTGCTAGTTGGTAGACGCCCGGCTTGACGACCTTCATCACTTGGTACGGGCCTTCCCATCGTACGCCTAGCTTGCCGCCTCTGTATTCTTTGGTGTTGTCGAATACATGTCTGAGGACCAGGTCTCCTTCGTTGAAGCGTCGAACGTTAACGTGCTTGTTGTAATACCTCGCCGCGGCTTGTTGGTAGTTCTAGATGCGCAGTAGGGCCTTATCTCTATTCTCTTCTGCTTCGTCTAGACGATCGTGTTGCATTACGTTATTTGTTTCCTCGTCGTCCGGCATTTTTAATCTCCTGAGGCTGTAGACGTTAACTTCATAAGGGACCATAGCTTCGACGCCGTGGGCGAGGGAGAACGGGGTTTGGTTCGTTGCCCTTCTTGGTGTTGTTTGGTGTGACCAAAGGACTCCTTCTAGCTCGTCGACCCATAGGCCCTTTTTCTTCTCTAGTCTCTTCTTCAGGCCGTCGACGATCGTTTTGTTGGTTGCTTCGGCCTGGCCGTTTCCTTGTGGGTATCGCGGCGTCGAATGGCTGAGACGGATTTTCCACTTTGAACAGAAGTCTTCGAACTGGTGCGAGCAGAATTGCGATTCGTTATCAGTGACAATCCGTAGGGGAGGCTGTGCCTGCAGATGATGTATTTCCAGACGAAGTTTTGGACCTGGGTGTCGTGTACTTCGGCGTATGACTTGGCTTCGACCCACTTTGTGAAATAATCTGTCATGACGAGGAGGTACTTTTGGCCGCGTGACGAGGGCATTGGCCCGACGATGTCCATCGCCCATCGCATGAAGGGGTAAGGCGACGCGGAGCTACGGAGGAGTTCGGTCGGCTGGTGAATGTTCGGTGCGTGACATTGACATTGCTCGCATTTTATCGCGTACTTGTGGCAATCCGCGATCATTGTGGGCCAAAAATGTCCGTGCTTCTTGATCTTGAGTGCTAAGGCGCGTCCGTTAGAGTGGTTACCTCCTGCTCCGTCGTGAGTTTCGCGGATGATTCGTTCGATTTCGTCAGGGCTAGGACAGGTAAGACAGGTTCCTGTCGAGTCGCGGCGAAGTAGGTGTCCGTCCATTAGCATATAGTGCGCGGCCTTGGCTTTCAATCGACGTGCTGCCCACTTATCCTTCGGAGCGGTCCCGTCTGCGATGTATAGTTTGATTTCGTCACGCCAGTCGGTCGTTGGTGCTTCCTGATCTGCCCCGAATTCCACATCGTCTTCGGCTAAGTCTTGATCGTCTATGAAGTGGATGAAGTCCGAGTTGATGCTTGGTTTGGCTATCTCCTCTACGTGTATGGTGCGGCGAAGGTGGGAGTCGCTTGACGAAGCTATTGTTGCAAGTGCGTCTGCGATTTTGTTCTCGCTCCTTGGGATTTTCACGATTTCGAAGTATTGTAATTCCCTTGCTAGGTGCTGAACGACGCGCAGATACGCGTCCATCCTGTCGTTCTTTGCTTCGTAGTCTCCCGAGAACTGGCTGGCGACGAGCTGCGAGTCGCAGAACGGTCGCACTTGTGTTGCTCCGATGCCTTTAGCTAGTTTCAGCCCCGCTATGATTGTTTCGTACTCCGCCTCGTTGTTGGATGCGTTGAAGCCCAGGTGAAAGGACTGCTCGAGCACTTCGCCCTTCGGAGATTCCAGTCGTATTCCCACTCCTGATCCTCCGGAACAAGAGGATCCATCGACGTGCAAAGTCCAGATCTGGGGGGCTTCCGTGCCTTCAATCAGTTCCGGCGGTAGCTCGGTGATGAAGTCGGCTAGTACTTGGGATTTCGTGCTCGTTCGTCCTATCAAAATCGACGTCGTATTCGCTTAGTTCGACGGCCCACTTTGCCATACGTCCTGATTGGCTTGGGTTGTGCAGGATGGCGCGCAGAGGCTGAGCGGTGAGGACTGCGATTGTGTGCGACTGGAAATACGGTCGAAGTTTTTGTCCTGCGATAACGACGGCGTATGCGAGTTTTTCCAGGGTTGGATAGCGAATCTCTGCACCGTCGAGGGTTTTGCTAATGTAGAAGATAGGTCGCTGTTCACCGCGATCTATCCTGACGAGGACGTCGCTGACCGCCGTCGTTGAGACGGAGATGTAGAGGTAGAGCGTCTCTCCATCTTTGGGTTTTGCCAATATGGGCGGCATTGAGAGATATTCTTTCAGTTCTTTGAATGCATGTTCGCATTTGTCATCCCATTCGAACCTTTTGTTGCCGCGCAGGAGTTGATAGAAGGGGAGGCACCTATCCGTCGACCTTGATATGAACTTGTTTAGTGCTGCGATGCGTCCGGTGAGACGCTGTACTTCTCTTGTGTTTTTTTGGCGACGGTAGGTCGATAAGCGCCCTTATTTGCTTCGGGTTCGCCTTGATTCCTCTTTGCGTTACAATGTATCCCAGGAACTCGCCGGAAGTGACGCCGAAAGTGCACTTGGTTGGGTTGAGCTTCATCTCGTATTTGTTTAGTACGGCGAAACAGGAGCGTAGGTGCGCTATGTGATCCGTTTTCGACAGAGACTTGACGAGCATGTCGTCGATGTAGACTTCCATAGTCGTTCCTAATAAGTCGGCGAACATCCGATTTACCAGCCTCTGGTACGTTGCTCCGGCGTTTTTCAGTCCGAAAGGCATGACGCGGTAGTAGTATGTACCTCTATCGGTTATGAATGCCGTTTTTTCTCGATCGTCGGGGTGCATCACTATCTGGTTATACCCGGAGAACGCGTCCATAAAGGAGAGTAGTTCGTTTCCTGCTGTTGCTTCGACGAGGCGGTCTATGTGCAGCAGGGGGTAGCTGTCCTTTGGACATGCTTTGTTAAGGTCAGTAAAATCGACGCATACTCGCCATTTTCTGTTCTTTTTCTTTACCACTACTGGATTTGCCAGCCATTCAGGGTATTTGACTTCCATGATTGACCCGGCGCGCAGTAGCTTCTCTACTTCGTCGTTCACTGCTTGCGCCCTTTCGGGACCTAACTTTTGACGCTTCTGCCTGATTGGTTTGAAGGTTGGGTCGACGTTGAGCTCGTGACAGGTGATGGCGGGGTCTATTCCGGTCATAGATTCGAGNNGTCGACGTGTCCGCGTTCTTTCGGGATGTCCGGTCTTTCGGCACGTCCCAGCTGTAGCTGCTACAATTTGCTACTTTTGCGCACCTTGTGCTCTGCAATAAAGCACGTTCTCGCCGCTCGCTGATTGCTTCTTAGCGTTACTGTTCCTCTTGGTGTCGGGATTTTGACGCATTGATGGAAGATTGATACCGCCGCCTTTGTGGCTGCGAGCCACGGCGTGCCTATGATGGCGTTGAAGATGGGATGCTCGTCGACCACCTGGAACTTCGTTGTAGTAATGCTTCCCTCTGCTCGAACCGGGAGTTTGATAGTCCCGATGGTCTCCACTGAATCGCCGCTGAAGCCGGTAAGGGATTGCGTGGTTCTCTTTATTGCTTTGTCGCTGATTTCCATCTTGCGAAGCGTGCTTTTGAAAATAATGTCAATTGAGCTGCCCGTGTCGAGGAGTATCGTGGTCACTTCGCAATCTCCAACGATTAGTTCGACGAGGATGAAATCCTTCAGCGTACTGCCGATCCCTATGACGTCATCGACGGTAAACCTGATTGGCTCGTGTCTCATTTGCCTGCTGATCGCCGCGCCCCTGGTGTTCAGGACCAGATTTTCCGCTCTGGTCGCGGAGCGCAGATGGTCGACGCATTTCTCGATGCCACCCAAAATTACGTTGATGCGGCGTCTTGGTCGGGGCATTCCTTCCGTTCTTTCATCGTTATTAGGCTGGCGCGGTGGTGCCATGTCTTCGTCGACCGGTTGTCGTCGCCTCTCTTCTGCTTCCCGGTTTTGGTTCTGGGGGCAGTGTTGCGATCTCTCTCAGTTGGCGCGAGGCGTATATTGGTTCGTTCCTTGCCGCTCATCGCGCCCCCGACTCGCTTGGTACTTTTTCAGGAGCGTATCTTTTAGGTGACGGCACTCTGCCGTGCTGTGCCCTTGTCTGTTGTGGAACTTGCAGTACGCGTTCCTGTCGTCGTCTTTCCTTTGGAAGAACGGAGGTTTCCTCTCTTCCACTAAGTAGTTCGCGCTTCTCTTTCCTCTGTCCTGGTTCGGCTTCCCTTCGTAGAATTGGCGGTGTTCGATTTGTTCCTCTTTTTCTTTTGTGTGGTTGGTCTTGGAATGCTTTCGAGACATGGCCGCTCGATCCTCTTCCATCTCTATAAATCTGTTTTCTCTGTGAAGCGCGTCTTCTAGGGTCTGCGGCTGGTTCAGGAGTAGTTCCTCGCAGAACCTAGACTCGTACCACAAAGCATTCCTTAACGCGGCTATTGCAGCTTCGTCCGAGGTTGTCACTCTTGATACTACGTCTTTGTATCGTTCGATAAATGCTCTTAGCGATTCACGCGGTCCCTGACTCAGAGACCATAGGTCGGCAGTGGAGGTTTTCTTCTCGACAGTAAGACACTCCTTAGTTCGAGTTCAATCAATATATATCTTACACTGAGACACACATAACTCTAATATAGATCCAAGAATAAGAACTTCTAGTTTTTTCTTCTAAGTCTTCTTTGATCTAAAGTACCTTGTAACCCAGACGATTGCACAAAGATTTTGTGTGTCACGCAATAGATCAATGCCCTTTATCCAAAGACCTCAATTTCAACCAGTTGTTCTTTTTCTTTTTATGTGGCTGGCCAAATTGGACTGATATATCTCGTATTTATATAATCCAAAGTGAGCACCTTCCATTTCATTAAAATTTTTGATATGAAAGTATCTCAAATCTTCTTTTCTTTATTAAGAATATTTTCTTTTCTTTATTTTCTCAATAAATTTTCAATGTCACGTAAATACTTCATAAATGTGTCTTCTAAATCTTTAGTGATCTCTATCGTGTAAATATTTCATAATTTGTACAACCAATATATTTTATAGGACTCGATATACCAACAATACAATTATTCTTGTGTTATACACACGTTTTCATATACAACTTGCAGTTCTGCATCATTTTCTTATAACATGAAAATTTTCTTTGTTCAAACAACTTTAGAGCTAACGAACTAACGAAGTTCGTATATTTTATCATAAAATTTCAACATATATCATATTTATAAAAATACTGGCTTTGGAAAAACAATCTACAAAATCCGTCTCATATTCACGGGTAAAAATCTCACCTAATTCAATGTTTTATACTTTTCGTTAACAGATATTCTCAAGTTACATTTAGTTGTCTTTTAGTTCTTTCATCATTTTATATAACTTGGAGTTTTTCACGCTAAAGCTAGACTAATCTAAAAATAACAACAAAAAATAAATTAGTAAAATAATACAATTTAATGTATAAATAAAGATATAAAGATGTAAAAAAAACCCATTATTCCAATAAGTTACACAATCTAAAACTTAAAATTAATTTCTCCATGAATATATTAATATCTATATGATAGCAAACTTATGTATAATTACATATTTAATAAAATAGTCATAAATTTGGGTAATCTTTCAGATTTTTTTGGGTTTCGGGTAATATCCGTTCGAATTCGGGTATCCAAACTTCTAAAATACAATAACCATTCAAATATTTTGTAGTTTTGGTTTGAATTATTTTTGTCAGGTTGAGATTCGTATTTCGGGTTTTTTGCACATCCCTACTTAAATGACAAATTTTCGGTCGTTAATTTCTAACGCACGGTGCCGTATCACACTCAACAGTCAACTCTTTCTTTCTTTACAAAAATTTATTAACTACTCTCTCCGTTTCAAAATAATTGTAGTTTTAGAAAAAAAAATTGTTTCAAAATAATTGTTGTTTTCATTTTTCAATGTAATTTTTTGTATTTTTATGTTTTATGACCATTTGTATTATGCATAATGATTTATTATCGGTTGATTTGTTTTGGAATACCATTTTTATCTCAAAAGACTTAAACTAAATGAGTTTTTCAATAGTTGACAAAATTCAGATTTTGAAACATCAAATATTTTACATAATGATTAATTTAATCTAAGATCTTAATATTCTTTTTTATTTGTGTCGATCTCTATGATCTCCTAACACCCTTCTGCAAGCTCATTCATGGTAACACGTGTGAGATTAGACATATTTTCAAAATATCAGCTTATATCCGGCCGTCAGATCATCATCGCTGGTTTATACTCGACCAGTGAGTTAAAGCAGCTTGAACACCAAGCTACTAGGTCAATATCGACGTTTATATCCGGTCGTAGGGTCAATTTGGCTACAAACCCAGTCATAAGGTCATCATCGACGTTTATACTCAGTCGTAGAGTCAAATCGGTTATAACACTCAGTCGTTGGGCCATCAACAACATTTATACTCCATCGCAGAGTCATATTGGCTAAAACCCTTATATATCGAATTATAATCAGTAAACATCACCATAATAAAACTTGAAAATAGCTAGCAATTTCGAAATGAAATTTCATTTTGAACGGATCTGTAGATTCATGTTCGATCCAATTTGTTTTTTTTTTTTTGGGAAAAATCTTTGTTCTAAAAACATGATCGAACACCATCACTTTTTGAAAAGTTCATTTCAAAACAAGTGGATGTAGAATTGTCACTACCACTTTTGTGTGTGTAGAAGTAAAATCAAATCTCATTAAAAAAAATAAAGACAATTGACGAAACTAATGGACTTAAAAAAAAAATCCAACGAATGATGAAAGAATACAAAAGACACTTACATTGTTGGTTTTTTTTCTAAATTATAGAAGCAAACAAAATTTTAACCCACCGAAATTAGATCAATGTTAAGATATGATGATAAAGTGATGAAAACAAAAACACAATTGTGTTTAGAAAAAATTATTATAGATTCTCATAAGAAATATAATAGTAGGTACCATGATATTTATAAATTAATAAGTAAATTTATTTTTCTAAATAATATAATTTTATATAATGGTTAATTTTCAAATCTAAGATCTTCAAGATCTTATGAATTTTTTTTTATTTGTGTCGACTTTTACGATCTTCGAACAAAACGGAGAAAATATTCTTTTGATCTAGCGAAATTACAAACTTGGCCCTCTTAATTTTTTTTCCGCTAAACTAACGGACCGGTCGGTCAACTCAACCATTACCAAACAAACTCAAAGCGGATGTGCCTTCTTCTTCTTAGTCAAACTTGTATACCATTTTTTGTTGTTCCTTCTCCATTTTCATTATCTTGAAATAAACTTAGACTATATACCATTTGTTTTAGATTCTACTGACTATGCACTATAATTTACTAGGTTTTCATAAGCGAGATACACTAAATATATATCCGACATAATGTGCTTTATATCCTCTTAGTTTTTTTAGTGTGATTTCTTAGAAACATGAATCGGTCACTACTTAACTGGAGCAATGAGAAATAAGTTTAAACAACCCTAATTGTTGAAAGTTCTTGGACAGTGATGAAGACGAAAATCTGGGTGCGCGGACCTATATGAAGAGAGATCCGAAAGTTCAGCAGCATAAGTTGGCCATTCGGAGGAATAATCCACCATGTTCACCAGATATGTGGAATATGTGAAAAAGTATTACACTGAAAGTTCAATCGAGATAAACATCGCAAAGCCCAAATAAGGCTTAACAACTCGGTGTGTAACGGTGAAAGTCTCGCGTTCCTCGTATACCGAGGAAATCAATAGTTCCAGATGATGCTTGTACAACCTAGCTGAGACCATTATAAAGCCCATCTTTTTCCATGAGCCCTCCATAAAGCAAACAAAGCTGGGATTAGCCGATGGGGAGTGGGAAATAGAAGGTAGCCCAATGGATTTGGCAATACAATGTTTTTGAACTCTGGGGTGAGCCGTCCGCCATTTGTTAGCCTCTTTAATCGACAGAGATATGATATAAAGAGGGTCCCAAATGCTATTATTAAAAAAGTTTATCATTCCTTGCCTTCCAAATATACCACATAATCCATACAAAGCCAGTAGAAGGATCCATAAAAGGAGAAGAATTCGAGGCAGAGATAAGATAATCCATATTTTCTAGTAATTTTGGGGTGGGAAAGATATCTGCTCCATTGGGTATGTCATATAGATCCCATGTCTGACGCGTTGGGGGATAACCAAATAACACGTGTTTGACGGTTTCATCAGAGTCACCGTAACTGGGACATAATCGGTTTATGTTCAATTTCCGATTTTCTAGATTAGTGTTTACTGCTAAAGCACCGACCAAGATTTGCCACAGAAAATGTCGCAATTTAGGTGGAACATTTATCTTCCATACATCGGCTTTGAGGCAATTAGTATATGGTAGTTGAGTTTGGAAGCACAGTTCTTTCTCAAGCATCTATGCGAGCAAATCGTAACCCGATTTGACAATATAGTGCCCGTTTTTGGTAAAATGCCAACAAAAGCCATCTTGTACAGAACGTGACGGCTGAATTTTTGGAATTTGTGAGACATCAGCTTGGTGGAAAAATTGATGGAGTAGAGGCTCTGACCATGTCGTGTCATCAGCATGCAACAACTCAGCAACTTTCAAATTGGGGTAGATACCAGGAAAAAGAGCATTCGGAGGATGGGAAAGACTACCCGGTAACCAATTATCATGTCAAACACTAATATCAGTACCCCGACCCACAATTTGCTGGAGGCCTCTGTTAAGAAGATCCCGCATTCCCCATATGCTCTACCATCCATAAGACGCTAAGTGTGCTTTTTTTGCCTGAAAAGGTGATTGATACCCAAAATAGCGCCCTCGCATGACTTTCGCTAAAAGCCAATTTGGATTGTGTATTAATCGCCACAACTACTTTGCAAGTAAAGCTTGATTGAAAAGGTCCAGAGATTTGAAACTGAGACCGCCTAGGTTCTTCGGAAGGCAAGCTCGTTTCTAAGCTACCCAATGGATACCTCGGGTATGAGACTTCAAAACCACCAGTATGCCACAATCGCACCAGTTAGCTTCTGAAGAAGGCCTTGGGGAAGAAGATAACAGGACATGACATAGGTTGGAAGAGCTTGGGCGACTGATTTAATCAATATTTCTTTCTCTCCCTTTGACAAGAATTTTCCCGACCAACCATTTATACGACTATTCAACATATCTCTGACGTAGGAAAAAATTTGGGCCTTAGATCCTTTAAGTTGTTCAGGAATCCCCACATACTTTCCAGAGCCTCTGTCAGTGACAATATTCAACCGATATTTAAGAAGTTGACGATTCTGACTGGGAATTTTTCCTCCCAAAGAATATTGTCGATTTATCGTAATTTATACGTTGACCAGATGTATCGCCATACAATTGCATAATCGCAGCTAACTGGGAACATTCAGCCAAGGTGACCTGACAGAAAAAAAATTGTCATCAACAAATAGTAGATGAGAAACTGCCGAACATGCCATAGCCATCCTAATCCCACTAAGAGTCACCTTGACGCAAGCCACATGCGGGCTTTATGGAGCCTTTTGGCACCCCATTAATGAGTACTCAGTAAGAGACCAAAGTGACACAGTACATGACTCTAGAAATCCACGTTCTCTCAAATCTCATATTAATCAGTGGTGCATTAAGAAAGCACCATTCAACCCGGTTATAAGCCTTGCTCATGTCTGTCTTAACAGCCATGAAATCATTCATGCAACGTTCCTTCGAATTGAGTGCGTGGAAAGCCTCTTGGGCAAGTAGAATGTTATCTAATATAGCTCGAGCTGCAACAAAAGCCGATTGGGTTTCAGAGATAAGATGTGGAAGAACAACCTTTAGACGTTGACACAAAGATTTCGATATAATTTTGTAAATAACGTTACATAGGCTTATTGGAAGAAAATTCGTCATATTCCTTAAATCCGTCTAATGTAGTAACAATTTTAATTATTATTTTTAATTTTTTCAACAAATAAAAGTAAAATAGAAAATTTTACATATTTTTATGATATTTCAAAATCATAAACGGATAATTATGTTTTTGCTTAAATATCTTGAAAATATGTATAAAAATTACAACTAATTTAGAATCGTGCATAAATTTTTATTTTGAAGCATACAAATTTATTTAAAGCAAAAATAAAACTAATTGAAATTTTGTTAGTCAAAGTTACGTAAAATTTTCATTTTGTATATGTAAAAAATCACAATAACAAATTAGATATTAACAAAATTCTTATTTTTAATAATTCAAAAATAAAATAAAATTTAAAACATGAATATCTCTATAACAAATTAGATATTATGTAGACTTTATTTTTAAAAGTTCAAAAACAAAAAGCTGATACAAAGATATTATTCATAAGTACTATATATACATCTATATGAACAACAACTATACTAAATACTATGCTAAAAAATTTGAAAGATGAATGAATTGTAATTATTAATATCGTTTTGATCATCTTTTCGATTGTCTAATTATAGTTGATTAATATTTGTATTAGTTTTTAAGTTTTGGTAACATATTGTTAAAAAAATTGAATGAAATACTCACTGATATGATTATTTTTCCAATTGAAAAATATGAGGAGTAAAGATGGAAATAATGGTTGATCAAGTATTAGAAGATGTTCAAAACGTAAAGATAAATCTGTTTAAACTAATGAAAATCGTGAAGAATCGGTAAATAAACTATTTTTTTATCTATATTTTCTCCAATAATAGTTTTACATATATGATTATAGCTGTAAAATTTCTCTTATATGTGTGACTTTCTCGTCTATATTGTTGAAAAATCCAAAATGGTAGGATTTATAGAAACTAAGATAAAACTAAAACAATGAAATAGCTTATTAAAGCTTTATTTTGTAAAAGTAAAGAGAAAGACTAAAAATTTTGTTTGTCGTCAAGAACACAATAATTTAGATTAATATTTCATAAAAGGGAAGAGAGGAGAGTTGCTCAAAGTGACAACTCTCTAGGTTACAATCAATGTTCTCATACTAACATTACTTATACTAACTTTGCAAAACCCAGCTCATGTTACCAAACAATTCATCGGGCTTCTTTCTTGGATTATCATGAACAATCTAATATATATGTCACATTTTTCTATTGACTAAGTTTTTAGTTGTTTATTAACACAGTAATATGCAAATTTATATTTATCTTTTTAAATATATATATAAATTAGATTAAAATTAATTAATTGTTACAATAACAAATAATTCGAAGAGATTATTGATCAAATGGATCATGTAGGAAAATAAAGAGTATGGAGTCCAACATCAACTTATACACATTTTGCCTTATAAATACAATACATTCTTCACTTTGTAATACACAACTCAAAAACCCAAATCCATCAATAAAAACATTTCTCTTCTCTCATCAAATCTCTTTCTAAAATTATATTATTATTTTAAGTTTACAATCCAATTTTGTGGGTATAAAATTTCTTCCATAATTCATATTTATTCATTCGACATAGATAACACTTCGATTATAACATATTATCAGCACGATTACTCTGTGTTGCATCTAGTAGATGGTCACATATTTGTCTATTATCATCTCGAAACAGTGCGTTTGCGAGATTCCTAATTCAAATTATTAAAATAAAAGCTTAGTTCTCTTATCATTCTATTCAAAGAGTTAGATTAGACAATGCTAGTAAATTCACATAGCAAAGAATCCAGTGATTATTGCATGGCAACATCGATTGAAGTTGAACATCTTGTGTCTCATATAAATACACAAAATGCTTTGGCTGAATCATCAATTAAATATTTGCAATTAATTGCAAGAACATCTTGTGTCTCATATAAATATAGAAAATGGTTTGGCTGAATCATTAATTAAATATTTGCAATTAATTGCAAGAACGTTAATCATGAGATCAAAACTTTAAAAATTGTATGGGGCTATGCTATTCCACCGAAGTTCTTTTCATATACCCAAGAACTCGAGAAGAATAAAGAAACTAAAATGAAATAAGTTCGGTCAAGCGACAATGCTGCAGATATTTTCACAAAATTACATTCTACCTCTGTGTTCAGAAAGCATATTCATATAGATAGCAGGGGCAAATCTATAGTGTATCACGGTGGGACACGTGCCCCATACTAATATTAGTTATTTTGTTCAAAAGTTGTTACAGAGTGCTTTAGCGCAGTTGGCATAATATCCTCATCTTGAGCAAAACGTTGAGGCCTTGAGGGTTCAAAGCCCATCTTTCTTGATTTTATTGTTTTCTAATTGGGTCCTTATGCCCTTTTTTTGTACGTGGTAACCTTGTTTTTAATTTATTTTAGACATATTATTTTATTATTATTTTACTAGTATTATATTTTAGGTTTTGTTAAGCTTTTAAACAGTTTAATTTAAAATCATACCATTTTTATTTTAATAAAATAAAATAATATAGTCGTTAAAAGTTTCAGTATATATATTTTAAAAGTTTTGGTTCATAAGAGTTTAAAATTTAATATATTACATAATATAAATAATATTATATTATTTGTAAAGTTCTAAGATTACTATCTTAATTAATGTATATCATTTTAAGTGATTACCTATTAATGATAACTTTAATTAGTGCTTTTTATAAATTTAAAAATAATTTCTTTAAGTGCATATTGTATTATATTATTTTAGAATATTATAATTTTTGTTGTATCCCATACTAAAAAAATATTAGATCCGCCCCTGATAAATATGTTATCTTCATTCGAGGAAGAGTTTGTGTGATTGTACTCTTTTTATCTTACTTTAGTTTTTCTTACTAGATTTGTCTAAATGGTTTATAACGAGGCAACATAATAACAAATAATTCAAAGAGATTATTGAGCAAATTGATCAAGTGGACAAATGGAGAGTACGAAAGTCCAACATCAACCCATACCCATTTTTTCTTATAAAATCAATGCATTCTTCACTTTGTAATACACAACTCACAAACCCAAATCCACCAATAAAAAAACTTCTCTTCTCTCATCAAATTTCTCTCTAAAACTATATTATTATTATTTTAAGTTTCCGATTCAATTTCTCATGTATAGAATTCCTTCCATAATTAATATTTATTCATCCAACATAAATAATTCTACGATTATAATAGTAATATAATAAAATTTCAGATTTTATATTGTAGCTTGAGTGGCCTCAATCTTTCCTCAAGATTAGCTAGATAATTCCTCTCGCTCTTTTTGATCTTATTTTTAGCTTTTAGCTGAGTTTTGGTCACTCTGTTTTTTGAGTTACTAGTTTTAGATTTTATGTTAGTGTCTTGTAATGTTGGTGATATGTTGGATATCTTCTAAGTATTAGTAAATCTTCAGCTGGCAAAAAATAAATATTGTAAGCTTCATCGTAAATTGTTCTTCTCATAATATATATGTTTTCGTTGTTATATAAAACTTAGCTTTTGGTTAGTATTTGTTTTAAATTAATCAATAGTATAATAATAAATTAATACAAACACAAATATGTTTGTTGATGAGAGTGTTGTAATTTTTTTCATGATGTGTGGAAAAAATGACACTCAAGGCGTTTTTGGTTCAAGATTTAGTTATGCACACGAGATAATATGTCCAAAGTTTCATGAAGTTCTTGGAGAAATGGAATGAATGGCTATAGATTACATACAACCCATAAAACCCAAGAACTTGAAGCTATATCAAACCGTCCTGAAGGAGATAAACGATATTGGCCTTATTTTAGTGGAGTTATTGGAGTGTTAGATGGAACTCATGTGTCTGTTACGGTGACTCTAGGAAGAGAATCTATTTGATTTATTAATCGAAAAGGAAATTCAAGCCTCAATTTCTTAGCAATGTGTGACCTAGACATGTTTTCACATATTGTTTTGTTGGTTTGGTAGGATTAGCTCATGTTGCACGGGTATTATCAACGGCTTTTCGAGATGATCCTATGTTTTCTAGTCTTCCAGAAGACAAATATTATCTTATAGATTTTGGATATGCCAACAGACGCGGACTTCTAGCTCTATAAAGAAAACAAAGTAATGATAGCACAAGATATCATCTACAAGAGTTTTTGAATGGTGAACCACCAAAGAATAACAAGAAAATATTTAACAAATGGCATGCATCCTTTTGTTCAGTTATTGAACGAACCTTCGGTGTTTAGAAGAAAAAGGAGAATCTTAAATAAATTTTTAAGATATAACATTGCAGTATAAAGACGTGTCATATTTGCTTCAATAGAGCTTCATAATTTCATTGAGATGAAAAATTTAGAAAACATTGAATTTGAAGATCAAATTGTTGAGAAAATGTGGCTTGAAAAATAACATGGAACTCATCATCAACTTAAATTTATTTAAAATACCTTAATAATTTTAGTCTAAAAATATATTTTTAATATTAAATAAAATTTTACTTTTAAAATATAATTTTGTATGATTGTAATTTCAAATAAATGAAAATAATTAATTTGTAACTTCTTGTGTATTCCTCTAAGTAGTTATCATTTACCTCCACAATTTATTTACGTGCAACTATTCATCTAGTTCCTCTAAATCCTATTATTCCACTAATATTCTACTTATCATTCCTCCTCTCATTATACTAAATTTTTTCCATCACTACCATTTGCACCCTAAGAGTGAAAATGGTGATGTATACAAAAATTTGGCGGAACACAAAAAAAAAATATAAGTAGAATAAAAGTTAGTAAAAAATGTTTCTCAACTTTTTTGCAAAAGACCAAATCCCATAAGAAAAGTGATTTTTTCCACTTAAACATTATGCTATAAGTTAAAAATTTAGAATAATAGAAAGTAATTAACATTTCCATTAGAATTTATTCATATATTCGATAAACCATTTGGAGTTTAAAACATTTGTTGTTGGTGCAAACGTGGACATTCCTCATATCTGTTTATTATATGGACACCCAAAACTGTTTGATAAAAAAAATCATCTTTCAAGCATTAACCCTGAAACAAAGCTACAATTTTTAAATTTTCAATTAGTAATTACTAAAGATGTTAAAATAGAAAATCACTAGGGTACATGTTACCCTAGCAAAGTTTTGAATCCATAACCTCTCCATCTCTTACAAAAAAGAGTAGGTTTTAAATTAGGCATGTTTTTTTACCCACAATCCTATATGGGTTTACCCTACAGGGTTCCGGGCACCCTATTGTTTTTTTGTAAACAATATCTACCTACTTTTTATAATAAAAACTAAATATATCAAAAACAAAAAATCGTGTTTTATCGCCAAAAATGTAAAATCGTGATTTCTTGCCAAAAACGTAAAACTGGGCTGTCTCACAAAAAAAGCAAAATCGTGTTTTGCCGCAAAAAATGTGAAAGCGCGGTTTCCCACCAAATATAACGCAAAATCATATTTTCCTGCCAAAAAAATATAAAAAAACGTTTTCATGCCAAAAAAGAAAATCACGATTTCCCGATTAAAAACGTAAAATAGCGTTTTCTCGCCAAAAATGTGAAACAACGTTTTTCCGCCAAAAACGAAAATTGCATTTTCTTACCAAACGATAAAAATTGTTTTGTATATATATTTTTACTGCTTCTGGAAGTTCAACAAATTGTTACCAATTGAGTTTAATGCTCCTATCAATGTAAAGCTTGATAATATAGTCTATGATCAGTCTTGACGCTTCCATGTACCTCCTCATGCTCTTCTCCATTAATTGATATGTTTCGTGAAGATGTAACAATAGTTGGTCTCTTGTTGGAAGGGTATAAATTCTGGCGCAAACCGCAGTTCTAACAGTCAATGTATGAAACGGTGCACATACTTCGGTTTAAGATTTTGTATCAGCGTCTTAATAATATTCATTGGAAATATCCGGATTAGGTCTAAAACATGTCTAACGCGTCGGAGATTTCTTGAATAGCTCTCATATCTTTTAACTGTCTTGCTCTTCACATCTAAATTCAATAGTTACAGAAGATTCTTAACCGACAATATTTGTTTTTTCAATTTTGAAATTAGATTAAGATAGTGAATAGCCTCTGTATGTGGTACTTAAGTGGATTTCAATAACACACTTTGTCACCATTCATACTAGGGCGTGACCCCGCGCTTCGCGGGGGCTAAAATTTCATCCGGTATTTATTTTTAACAAAAGATTTACATATAGTCTCTAATGAATTCAGTAATAGGATAAAGATACGAAATATCAGTAGATGCCGTTATAGTGGATCTAATATAGAAGGAACCAAATGTATAAGATCATGTCCATTTATTAAGAACCAATTAAAAAATTTTAACATTATTTTAATCTTATATTTTAAAAAAATTTTGAATTAATTACATGTTTGTCATTATGTTAAGAAACCCAAGAATAAAAAAGATGTGAATAGTGCAAGATTCAGCTTTTCGAGAAAAATTTTAAAAACTGAATCTTAAAAAACAATTTATATTTTATTTATTTTTTAACATTTTTATCTTAACGACTCTCCTTAAAAAAACTTCAATAGAAGTGGTCTAAGAATAATATAGCTCATCACCGGTTGAACAGTTGAAACATTGACTAAGTGAATCTAGTATAACCTATATCAGTCATGACCAAAAATTTCTTCACACTTTAGAACTAAAAGAATGACATGCAGAGATTAACGAAATGGCTAGATAAACTTAAAGCTGATGGACAAGTTGACAACAAAATGCGGTTATCACTACACAATAACGATCTCGGGTCAGAAAAAAGACACTACAGAAACCTGCCAGCATCCATTACAAACAAAACAATCAAACATACTTCACCGCTAATGATTCACTAACTAATTTGTTAGCATGTTGATAAACACGGATTTGCTAATCCTAAGTCTAGCAAATTCCTAAGTTTAATTATG
>OVBE01007715.1:0-15553 GCA_900406425.1 Iberis pinnata
CAGCTAGCACATTATGACACCCCTACTCGTATGAGTATACCCAAGGCATACAAAGCCATGTTTTATTTGTTCTTTACTTTTGTTAAACTATATTTTTCTTCCAAAACTGCAAAATCATGTTCTTTAGACAATATCACATTTTTGAAAAGAAAAAAATTACGATTATGCTGTAAAATCACTTTTCCCGCATAACACAATTTTGTGGGTTTGATTGGAATAATAATTTTTTTTTTTGTTTTGGAGAAAAATATGATTTTGCAATTTTGGTGGAAAATGTGATTTTATAATTTTAGTAAGAAAATATGAATTTACGGTTTTGACAGGAAAATGAGATTTTACATTGTAACGGTAATACGTGATCTTATGGTTTGAAGAGAAAAATGATTTTGCATTTTTGACGGAAAAATATGATTTTGCAGTTTTAGTGAGAAAATATGATTATACGGTTTTTTCAGGAAATTGTGATCTTTTGGTTTTATTAGGATAATGTGATTTATAATTTTGATGGAAAAACGTAATTCTACGGTTTTGAAAAAAACTATTTTGCGGTGAAGAGAAATTATGATTGCGATTTTATTGAAAAATATGATTTTGTCGTTTTGGCGGAAAAACATCATTTTACATAACTTTATGATTTTGGTGGAAAAATGTGAGTTTCCAGTTTTAGCAGGAAAAATATGATTTTACAATTTTGGTGGGAGTCTGATTTTTGTAGTTTTATTTAAAAATATGATTTAACAGAAAACATTATTTGGTTTGGCGAAAAAAATGATTTTGCAATTTTTGCAAGAAATTATGATTTTGTAGTTTTAATAAAATAACTTTATTTTACAATTTTGGTTAGAAAATGCAATTTTATGATTTTGACAAGAAAAATGTGATTTTACGGTTTTGAAAGGAAAATATGACAACATGATTTTATGTTTTTGGTGGGAGACATGATTTTGTGATTTTTTTTTGTATAAACCATGATTTTGCTAAATGTAGTAAAATTTACGAGTTTTATATGAATCATTGTCAATACCAACATAAATAACCTTATTAAGTTTATTAGTCCTAAATTTTGTTTTAAAAATAATCTTATATTATTTAATTGAATGAGTATTATTATTTTACAATGGATTTATAAAAAAGCAATGAAATAACTAAATAAATTTTATTACCCTCATCTAGAATATATATATATATATATATATATATATATATATTTGATTGGATACACATTGATACACTCATGCGTCATAATATATATATTTTTTTTCAAAATAAAATATTTGATTTCTATTAAGATTTATATTTTATGTGGATAGAAATTTAGTGGATGAGAGAGAGATTTAAATAATTCTAGCCTACATTAACTTTTTTATATAAGGAGCAAATGGTTTTATAGTGGTTGTTGTTTAACTTTTCTTATTATCACATTAGTAATCGAATTTGGTTATTTGTTATGCGAGTGCAGTTTTTTAATAGGGTTTGGATTACTGAATCAATAAATTATGATTCAAAGACCAATATGACCACAAAAAAATGTGTAATTTAAGGTAGGAAAATTATTTTTCAACTACACGAAAGATTAAGTAATGTATGATTACACATCTCAAGTATTAGAATGCTCTTAAACCATCGTCAAGTAACTATTATACATAAGTACACATCCTAAATTTAATTTTTGTGTTGCAAACTACATTTCTGTTAATTATAAACGGAATCCGTTAAGTGAAAAATACTTGCCAACTTCACAAAGTACGACATAATGTACTACTACATATCTCAAAAATCAAAATATATCATAAATATCATTATATAATAGTTTTACATAGTGACATGTACAAAATCGAAAATATATGTCACAATCAACATTTTCATCAATAATTAATAGATTTAGTCACATAAGACCAATATTAAAATTTTAAAATCACTTATCTAACTCAAACTTAAACAATGACATAATATATTAATACCACTTGACAAAATTTTATTAAGTCTTTATAGGAAAAACTATAATAACTTAATACTTAACTTTATTTTGGCTTCTAAAATAGATATAATGCTACTAATAGTGATTTATTTTTGAAATTTCTACATAAATTACATAAACCCATAAATATTTAGTCAATGTAAAACTCATTTCCATTATAATTTTCTAAATTTTTCTTTTTTTTAGTTATATAGTTGTTGAGTAAAAAAAATCATTATTCTCAACATAGACATAAGAATGAATAGATTTAATGTATACAATTTTTGGTTGAGATTTAATGTGCATATGAAGTGAAATCCCAATATTATTTTTTTCTCGTGGTGTTAGCATTTTTAAAATCACATTCTTTCTAAAACTAAAAAAACATGCATTTTAAATTTTTTTTGTTATTTATTATATGGTAGATAATATTCACTCTATTTTATAATTGTTTTAAGTTGCATTGTGAAATCATTATTATTGATACATGTTAATGATACTCGGACGAGCTATAGATAATTGCTTTCATCAATTAATAAAATAAAATTATGATATAAAATTATTAATGATGATGTAAAGAAAAATAAATATATATTAAAGATTCACTTACTAATGAGATATTTACTTGATAGTATGATAAAATTAGATCGTATCATTGTCGATTATCAACATTCTCTGATCATCATTAATTGAGTTATTTTCAATTATTTTTTATGATATTTATATTCATTAGATGAAAATAGTTACGGATTGAGTTTGATTTTCATATCGGTTTCATATTTTTATTTTAGGAAGTTAGCTTATTTTTTTAAATATTTTGATTAGTATATTATGACGAAAATGAAAAAATATTGTTATCTTAATATGTATTTTTCATATGTTAAGTTTAGTTAGCTTAGTTAAAAATATTTTTTGATAAATGGCGTATACAAAGTTATAGTATTTTATAGTTTTTATAGCTGATAATAATTTTTGTTATGACAATTTTCATAAAGATTTAACAGAAATATCGTTTTAAACGTATATATATATATATATATATATATTTCATCATGTAAAATTGATATTCCATAATGTTTATAATATAATTTAAAACTTGAAATACATTTTCATATAATACATTATAGTTGGTGTAGCTGCCAATTTTTTTTTTCTTTTAAGTATTAGGGGTTGAACGATTATGAGTTGACAACTTCACGAGTAGGGCACGGTTGGTGAGAAACAAATAGTCTTTACACACAATTATTTAAGAACATCCCATCTCTCTCTCTCTTTTTTTTTGTCGAAAGATTTATATTCACACTTCTCTTATTCCTTTGCATATCGTAATAAATACGATCTTAATTACTTTATACATTATTATTTATTTTTGCTATAATGTGAATGCTTAGTCAGTTTTTATCATTGGTAATACCAATTTGGTATATTGCAACTATGGATGTTAAAATTGGTAAATGTTTTTGAGTCAATCCAATCTCAACCAACTCATATATTTAAATGAGTTTAAATTTTGGGTTCTAATTGTTTTATGGATCGAGGGTTAATGGGTTTATTGAGTTGAGTTAAAATGGATTGAGTCAAATGGATTACTAGGTTATACATAACCAAACTAACATTATTTATTTAAATTTTGTAATTCAATTTATGAAAAACAAAAATAAAATTAATAAAGTTTCATTTGCCAAAAAAAAATACATTTCGTCAAAAAATTTTCCAGCCAAATTTTCCAATCAAAATTTTTCCGTCGAAAGTTTTCCCGTCAAAATTTTTCAGCCAAAAATGTTCTCACCAAAAATTTTCCTAGCAAAATTTTCCTGTCGAAATTTCCCGCAAAATTTTTCTCGTCAAAATTTTCCGCGAAAGATTTCATGTCAAAACATTTCCATTGAATATTTCTCTCATAAAATTTTTCATAACATGTGATGATGATTATAATGAAATTGGTGATATAGTGTTGATGATGTAATTATGATATCATAATTATCAATTATGATAATTATATAAATAATAATCAAATTATAATGGGTAACTCATTAATCCACTAATGTAAATGGGTAATGGGTTTATCCAACTCATTTTTTAATGGACTGAGTTAACTCATAATCCATTTAACCAATAGTTTAATTGGATTTGGGTTGGTTTACTCATTTTGACACCCCTAAGTGCAATGAATTGAGTTAACAATTTATATGGTTCTAATACTATCAACCACTCGTTGGATATAATATATATACATGATTATATTTGTACTCGATAAGCAATAACTCATATCCAACATTTTTGGATGTCTTATACAAATCTAAAAAAAAAAAAAATCTATATCTTGTATATTTGTCAAAAAATTATTTTTATAAATTAATTTGACCACTTGTTATGATTTAAAAATTAAAGTAACAAAAAACAAAACATAACATTTAAGTAAGATACATTAAAATTGGTTAACCATCTTAAAACTGTTGAGTTGGAGTTTCTAGAAGAAACAAACATGATAACTTGGAAAAGGAAAACGTAATATCTTAATGAAAAAGATATTCACGTCAATGATATGTGCAAGCAAAAAGGAAGTTAGTTAATATCTTAGAAATAAGGATATTAACTAAAAGATACAAAGAGAAGCCTCTTGGAAAGAAGATTTTGGCGTTGGAAGATAAAAGACTCGTAGAAAATTAACAAGAGTTTTTATGCATTTAACGCACAAGGAGAAAAAAATAGAGGCTTGTTTTCTCAAAAGAAAAAAGGAGAATTTCAATGTCTAGGTTTTAGGGTTCATTGGTGAGTGAACAAAGAGTGCATCACAACTGTTGTTGTGAAGAAAGTTAGGTAGGTTAGGAATATCAATTCCAAGAGTGGATGTTGAATAAATCTGATTAAACAATTTTGTAAAAGTGTTTAAATGATTCCTAATAATAGTTCGCGTTTTTGATAACTCTCTGTCTATCCGTTCAGTGTCATATATGTGTTTTAGTCACTTCAATTGGTATAAGAGCGGGTCAATCTAATCAGATTGAGATCCTGGAGAAGAAATGGGTATCAAGGGATTTTATTGTTGTTCAAAAAACCGCCAGGTTGGGTGAAAGTAATTTTGGACACTGGAAAGCTCGGATGAGGCATATTCTTCGAGAAATTCATGAAGATGCATGGACTGCTATAGTCAAAGGTTAGAAAGAACCAACAATTCTCGATGAAAATCAAAAGGAGATTCCAAAACCGAGTGGACTATAGCTAGAAGCAGAGAAGAGGGCATCAATGTACAACTCAAAATCCATCACGAACATCTTCACATATGTTAATCTTGATCAATTTAAAATGATACAAGGCTGTGAATCCGCAAAAGATGCTTGGGACATGTTGTTAAACCACTTCGAGGGTGATACTACTGTCAAATGTACTCAGATTGATCATCTGGCCTCAAGATTTGAAAATCTGAAGATGAGACCGGATGAATCTATTGGTACCTTTATATCAAAGCTTAGCAATCTTGCAAATGAAGCATCTGTACTAGGGAAGAAGTATAACGAAAAGAAGCTCGTGAAAAAACTTTTAAGATGTCTCCCAGAACGATTTGCAGCTCATAAAGCAGTCTTGAACATGGTTATGAATACCGACAATATGAAGTTTGATCAACTGGTGGGGATGCTCAAAGCAGAAGAGTTGGATTCCTAAACTGAATCGAACAAGAACCAGAAAGGTATAACTTTAACATCGAATAAGAAGGATGACCGAATTCACATAATGGAAGATAACATGATCCTCTTAACATGAAATTTTAACAAGATGCATAAAAGGATGGAAAAAGATAAATCTCATACCTTTAGAGGACAACAAACTATGGGAGATCGTGGATCTTTAGCTGAAGAAAAGTCAACTAAGAAAATGGATATTCAATGTCATGAATGCCAAGGGTATGAACATTTTAAAGTGATTGTTCTCTAAGTAAACAGAAAAATCTAAAGTGTTTTGAGTGTAAGGGTATAAGACATACTAGAGAAGAATGTCCAACCATCTTGAAAGAGAAAGAGAAATCATTGTTATATTCTAGTGATACTTGAGTCTGACAATGATGATTCAGATGAAGAATTATTGCTAAACTTTGTTGCTTTAACTTCTCTGGAAAACTGTAATAGTGTGTCAGACACTGAGTCAGACACTGACACATATTCATAAAGAGAAGGTGAAATAGATCATAGAGCTGAATATCGAACATTGTTCAATAACTGGATCGATCTAAGTAGGGAAAATCTTCAACTTGTAAAGGAAAACGTGATGTTGAAAGCACAAGTGTATATTCTAGAGATGGAGCATATAAGTCAGAAGACTACAAGTGATTTATATTCTTCACTAGACACAATCCATCAAGAGTTAAAAGCTCAAACCGAAAAGAATGTTGAACTTGAAGAAACCATCAAACAAATGGATGCATGGGCAAATGAAGAAAGGAAAAAAAAACTCAGCCTTTGGAGTTTGAGCTAAGAGATAATCATAAGAAAATAAGAAAGCTCAACAGTGGTAAAAAACATTTAGATAAAATCTTAAGTGTAGGAAAACCTCTAAAAGTAAATTGGGGTCTTGGGTATCAATGCAAATCTAACATCGATCACATGATCCTCGATGGATTAAGTGAGTTTTTAATAGGAGGATTACTCACACCAGAAACTGAATCCAATGATGGTGGTAAAATCTCTGCAAACCAAAGAGACTCTATGAAAGCTGAAATTTCCTTGAAAACAACATATGGACACGTCATACTCAAAAAGAAAGAGAAAAGGTTGTATGATCATGCTGATACTTCAACATTATCCAACTTCATAGCAACAGAGAAAGTGCATCATCAAGCTGAAAGGAGAAACCTCACACAGCAGAGGATATACAGAAAAACACATAAAAGTTGTCATGATCAACAAAGGAACCAAACAAACAAGAAGTGTAGGAAAATTACAAAAGACACTCTGTATCGTAACATGAAATGCAAATTGAAACATCATGTCTATCAAGCATAGAAGTTAAGAGCAGTGTATATCGAGAACCAAGGAGATATGGATATTTTTGGGTTGCAAAACGTACATATCAAGTAGCAAAAGAAGATAAACCTCAGAGTTCAGACTCACAGAAAAAGATAACTCAAACCAAAGAAGAAGAAGGAAATCTAGTATGTAACTTTGCGTTTTTGGAAATAATTCAAGAAGCAAGTGATGAATTGCATGACAGCTGCTGCTCACGTCATATGACCGGAATTCAGGATGCATCTGCAAGAGTATCACACTATGAAGAGGGAATAACACACNGGAAACTCATGACTCTAAGGAACACAGTGTCAAAGAAGCTCAATATAAACTTTCAGTCCACATCAATCACTCACTCGATGGTGTCATAGGAGAGTTACATGAAGAAAAATCAATAAATGAGAATACCTATAGAGAAATCATCGGAATTCTTCTATATTTGACTGCAAGTAGACCTGCCTTGTGCCTTAGTGTCGGATTGTGTGCAAGATATCAAGCTTCATGCAAGGAATCACATCTCCATGATGTGAAACGTATTCTTAAATATGTTAAAGGAACACTTGATTATGAGATATATTTCACTAATGAAACTAACTCAAACCTTGCAGGATTTTGTGATGCAAATTGTGCTGGATGTCTAGAAAACTACATCAGGAGGTTGTTTCTTTTTAGGAAATAACGTTATCGCATGGCATAACAAGAAGCAAAACTGTCTTTCTTTATCCACTGCTGAAGCAATGTATATCGCACTTGAAAGTTGATGTACTCAATTAATAAGGATGAAACAAATGCTCAATGGCTATGGTATTAATTATCACCTCCTACTTGTGAATTGTGATAGCATGGGTGCAATAAACATCTCTAAAAATCCAGTTCAACATTCACGTACTAAACATGTTGACATAAGGCATCATGAAAAACTTGTTATCACTAAGCACATGTCTTCTAAAAACCAACTAGTAGATATTTTCACAAACCCCTTGATCTTAATTGCTTTCTTCGCTTGCGTGAAGCAATTGGATATGTGAATTTCATTAAAAAATTGTTTTACTTCAAGGGTGAGGTTAAAGTCATGAACCACAGATCTGTGTATTACATTTTTCATCTTAAAACCTCATTGTAACAAGTTACTTAGATTAGAAAGGAGGTCTCTGTTCATATAGGCAAAAGTTGTGAGTATCCAGTGTGAAAGACACTCGATTTGGATTATGATGATAAAAACATTCTAGATCTGGGCTCGATCACCGAGTGGATAAAATAAGTTGTTTTCATGTAGTAACCTAAAAGATCGACACTCATCTCATATTAGGTTGATAAAAACATTTTAGATCTGAGTGTGATCACTGTCACTATAGGTGCATTACATAATCACACAAAGTTTGGAAGCTTCAAAAAAAAGAAATTGTGTGACAGCTACTCGGCTGAGAAATAGCTACACAAATCATAAAAATTCAGGCTCGAAGTGATGTGTGATTATGTAAGTTACATGGGATCGAAAGAAAAACTCACAGTAAATGCTTATGTGTTTGGGTCTGACGATTATATGCTAAGTGATATGATGGTGTGACAGCTACTCAGCTGAGAAAGAGCTACTCGTTAGAGTTACAAGTTGTAAATCGACTAAAGTTTTTTTATCTATGTTTCATACAATTTCTGAATACTTGATCTCTCTTTCTAAACTATGTTCTTTGTTAAAAGTGTGTTTACACTGCTCAATTGACACTCATGGGGTCCTCACTAGATCATTGACATTTTGGTCCTTAGTATTTGTTAAGTTACGAATCATGCTACATACTAGATCTGAATTCAACTTAATTGAGTTTTAGTTTTGTTATCACCAAGTCATCGATATTGTTGAAATTGACTCATCTCATTTTTACTATCTTTTCGGTTTTGCGCTTGAAAATAAGGCAATATGGAACTAATGGTGTGAAACTTTATGAATCCTCACAGTTAGGCTTTTTATGCGACGATTCACAAGGTCACAAGCAACATGCAAATAATCACTGAAGATTTCATTCGTTCAATCCAAGCAGTTCTGCTCAAACTTCAAGGTAAGTTGTTTCTTTCCCCACTAGTATTACCTATGAGAACTTGATGTTTTATTTGAATATGCACTCAAGCAGGGGGATAATATGAGCAAAGTGACTTTTGATTCTAACTAAATTCTGATATCTTTAAAGTTTAGTGAGTCGAATCTGTATCACAACTATGTGTTAGTCATTGTATGCTATCTTCTAAACTCCAGGTTGAATTAGATCGAATCTCTAGATTGATAATCAAATTGTTATGTTTGATGGTATGTTTTCATTTTGAATGTTGCATAACTTTTGAAAATATTAGCGCATCAATATTGACACTTGGTGTAAATGCATGTCACTTCACGAGCTATTTTGGACATGTGGTTTTGGTACTTGTGTTATAAGTTTCAGGATACTTGAGGTGACACATTCATATAAAAAGGGGGAGAATGTTGAGTTGGAGTTTCTAAAAGAAACAAACATGATGACTTGGAAAAGAAAAACGTGATATCTTAAAAAGATATTTACGTCAAGGATATGTGCAATCAAAAATGAAGTTAGTTAATATCTTAGAAATAAGGATATTAACTAAATGATATGAAGAGAAAATCTTGGAAAATGAATATTGAAAATATTCCTAAAGAAGATTTTGGCGTTGGGAGATAAAAGGCTTGTAGAAAATTAACGAGGGTTTTTATGCATTCAACGCCCAAAAAGAAAAAGAAACAGAGACTTGTTTTCTCAAAAGAAAAAAAGAGAAGTTCAAGCTCTATGTTTTAGGATTCATTGGTGAGTGAACAAAGAGTGCATTACAACTGTTGTTATGAAGAGAGTTTGATAGATTAGGAGTTGGTCAATCTCAACTCCAAGTGTGGATGTTGAATAAATCTGATTAAACAGCTTTGTAAAAGTGTTTAAATGATTCCTAATAATAGTTCGTGTTTCTGATAACTCTATGTCTATCCGTTCATTGTCATATTTGCATCTTAGTCACTTCAATAACCTCCAATGTACAAAAATATTATAATTTATGGTACTTATAAAATAAATGTTTTAAAATTTCAACAAGAATGCTTTCTATTTAAAAAATGTCATTTTATTTTAATAAAAAATGTATTTTAAGTGTTTGTGTCATAATTGATGGTTTTATTTACCTATGATCTATGATCTAGACAAGCCATGCTAATTTCAGTTATCAAGAAAAGAAAACTTCGGTGTATCAAAACTTAATATTTGTCAAATCAATTACAACGAGTGATAACGTTAGATAGGACATGTCATTGACTCTTATATAGTTTTTACGGTCAAGATCTTTATGTCCAATTTCTATTTTTCTTCTTGAGTAATTTGCTGTGTTACGCTCTGAATATTTCAAAGAATCATACCAACCCGTAGAATTAAGTTATTAGCCGAATCACGTGGAGCGTTGACGTATTGTCTTTTTTTGTAGCAACTGTGACTCACATTTGTTGCCTAACTGAAAAGTCAATCGACTAATTAGCCCGAATTCAAAAATAAAATATACATACGTGAGACATGTATATTGTTATGTTTCCTCTGTTTTGGAGGTTATGTTGTTTAAAACTTTATTGATATAAAAAAACGTATACATGCGTGAGACACAGACATAGACAAAGAGATGACAGACACATACGCAAGATAATATTTAGTATGATTCTACAAACATCAAATAATAAACTATAAAAACATATTTAAATTTCATGTAGGCTGTGGTATTGGGAAAATTTCAAAATATGAAGGTTCGTTCACTCGTGGTAATAATACTATTGGAAGTCCATTATATAAAAAAATTGTGAGTGATAAGACGAACAATCTGTCAGTGTCTAGTGCTTGTGGGAGCATGTCCCTTAGAGTGATTAGGATACGCATTTCATTTTGTTTATTCAATAGTCTCTTTATTTCATGATCCGGGCTAGTGGCCTTCAATCATATGGCTTTTATTTTGTCAGTATAGAAACGAATGCACGTGAAAGTAATGTTTGATATTAGGAGGATATATTCGTTCGGGAGATTGTTTTGACCATGCTTGCTAATGTTCGTATGTAACACTAATTAATTAGTCACGACACACGGAAAAGTAACTAATGTGGAATAATGACTAGGATCGCAAGATAAAATTGCTTTCCATAGACTAATTTTCAACGTTCACTTACCGGTTATTCCAAACAAACGAATTTTTTTTACCTAGTAACAAATGTAGTTATTCAAAATATTCAAAACTTCACTCTAACACATACATTTGATAACATTAATAATAATAATGCCTATCATGAGTTAACTCGATTTCGCATAAACCACCACCAATAGTTTGAATAAGAACGTTGGCATGTGTTACAGCTCAAAGAATTAGATGCTGAAGATGGACCTCGATAAACAAGTCCATCAGATTCTAAAACAGTTTATAAGAAGAGGTTAAAGATGTTGAAGATATACAACTGTGTATAACAAAATTTTGAATTAGAATTTTTCATTTTTTTGAATTCTCTCTTGTTGTATTGGTTAAGAGGATTACCAGGTTTTGACCATCAAGAGAAATATACCTACAATTGTGGAGAACTCTATATTCTATGAAAATTTGAAGAACACCACACACTTTTTTATAAATAACAAAACTTTGTTATTTACTTTTCAAAAATTTTACAAGCTATTTCTTTATACACTTGTAATGTAAGTTATCCTACTGATACACTTACACGATTCTGACATTTTCCTTTTATCCCCCTGTTCATTCCCCAGACGACTCACAACCTCTCAAGAACAGACAAAACATAAACCCAAATCCCAGCAAAGGTGACTAAAAGTGTTAGGCCATGTTCGTTTGCCAGTAGCTAGCGGCAGCGATTAGCTGCAGCTGTTATCAGTCGCTGCGATTAGTCGCTGGTCCAGCGACTGACAAACGAACACAATTTTAATCGCTGCCGCTAGCGACTGACAAACGAACATGGCCTTAATCTCTATTACACACCTTTTAGACCCTTTTCACGTCCATAGCCGGCCCTGAGCCCAAACAGAGCAAGCATTTGCTTCCAGTCCTTTTTTTAGTTTTAAAAATTTTTAGTTAAGAAAACAGCCCATTTTTTGAAAGATAATAGAGTTTAGGCCTATTTTTTTGTTGTAGATTGCAGCATTTGAAAATCTTTCAAATATCAAGACCGGTTCACGTCCTAAACGACACTTAGGTTTTATCCTTTTATCCTCTGTTCATCCCATACGTCTCTCACATACTATCTTGAACAGCTTTTAGAAAAAACTCTTAACCCAATTAAGAACATCTAAAAATATTAACCTTTCTTTCACACTTTTAGCCCCTTAAATACACGTCCCAACCCTAACAATCTCTTTCATTTTTCCCAAAGACTCGAGTTTCCTTTCTTTGATGTTTCCAAATCTGTTGTTTCCTATCTTTACTTTCAAGACATCTTGATTTCCCGCTTTAATTCTTCTGTGTCACGTCCTGAGCATATGCACAAATTTTTTGCATTTTCACTTCCTTTGTCTGTGTGACGTTCTGAGAGTCTGCTCAGGCTTTCTGCATTTCCACTTGATCTATATGTACATCATCCCCAGGTTTCCTGAATCTCCACTTAATCTGCTTGTGCAACGTCGTGTGAGTCTGCTTCTTGCATCTGTCTGTGCAGCATCCTGTGAGTCTGTCTGTGCAGCATCATGTGAGTCTTGCTCAGGTTTTCCTGCTTCTTTAGTCTATAGTTGTGTGTGTCTCGATATTTGTCTTTTTTTTTTGCTTTCTTTAATCTTCATGCAAGTTGAATTCCAGACTCAATACATCAATAACATAGGAATGTTGTGAACTAAGTGAACCAATGAGTCTGAATCTGTAACAGTTGTGGACTTGACCACCCAACATTTTGGTTGTTCCACGATAATTTTTATGTCGAGCCCTTCAATTTTCGTTTTTTTTTTTTTTTTTTTTTTTATTTTTTTTTTTAAAAAAAANTATAGTGTGATATTTTAGGTATACATTTTATATAATTCTTCTAAAAAAAAATCTATGGGACACACAAAATTGGATCCAAGACAGTTCACCCGATGTTTTTTTTTTGTAAGCCGTTTTTATATTTGTATAGCGAATAATCATATTCAAACTTTGGTGTGATACATAAGCAACATATATACTAACTATTAAATCACTTGCTCCTTTTCGTACTGTATAAAGTTGTAATTTTTTCATGTTAAGAACATATACTCCATTTATCCTTTATAAAAAAAAACATATATTTACCCTTATATATCTAAGTGCATCAAGTCGAAGTCTGTCTTACTAAATATAGATCAATTTGATTTCATAAAATGTGTCCTTTATTGGAATTGACTTTATTCTAAATGCTTAGGAATATGATTGAAAAATAATTCGGGAAATCTGTTTAAATATATAGTGTATGTATAGATATTAGTCAACAATCTTTATTAGTTTATATAGGAGTAGCTAGAAAGAGGCCCTCTTGCTTCCTATAAAAAAAAGATTATTTGATAATCCCCACAAAACGAAATAAAGGTACGTAGGGTTGGTTTTTGGGTGATGATGAAGAAGAGGCAAGTGGTGATAAAACAGAGATACACTACGACTTCTTCGACGACTAACGTTCGTTACGTTGAGTGTCAGAAGAATCACGCCGCTAATATCGGTGGTTATGCCGTTGACGGTTGTCGTGAGTTTATGGCAAACAGCGAATTAGAAGGAAACGGTGATTCTATGACATGCGCTGCTTGTTGCTGTCACCGGAATTTTCACCGGAAGGAAGTTGAAACGGAGGTTGTTTGTGAGTATTCTCCTCCTGGTTACTAATTAACCAACATGATGATGAAGAAGAAGAATATATATGTTTTGTATTATTGATCTATATATTAATTTATACAAAAGAGATGTATTTATGTATGTATTAAATATATATACTTACAGTCGTGCTGATCCATATGATGGTTAATTAATGATTCTTCAATCTTTGATTTGATTGAAAGTGTTATTATATACTCTCTCCCCACCATGTTTTGATTAAAGTTGCGTAAATTAAAAAATTATGTGTTCTCATTTAAGATATTTTATATATTTATATATTAAAAATACTTGACTAATAAATAAAAGACTGATATTTTATTACTGAATATAGACTATTTAATAGTTTTAAAATTTGCATAAAAATACGAAAACATCTTATATTCTGGAGCATAAAAATATGTGTGTTTTTGGCTGTCGCTCTAATGTTTTTTTCTTCACGATTTTTTTGTAATAACTGAATATTAATTAGGACTCTTAAAAAGTTGTATATTCATCAGCATAAAATGTAAATGAGCCCTATACAATTTTTGTTACAAATTAAGAAGACGTTACTTACCTTCCTACACACAAGAGTCTCCATTGAAAACTAGTCACATTTGGATATTTTAGTCTACATTTGTGTGCTAATGTTTTAAACGGGATACATAACAAATGGAAATTTTTCATATAAAGGAGATAAATCCATAGACCATAAGGTAAGAAGAGCACGTACGTCTAGAATATTTCGAACCACTTCGGTTTTATTTATTTATTTATCAATATACTTATTATTTTACATGTATACATATGTATATATATATATACATATATATATATATTGATATACCAATAATCATATGAGTCGTTATAATAAAATAATAGTAATCATATGAGTTTTCTCAGCTTTTTCTGCATTATGTCGCGTCGGTCTGGTTCTCTAGTTCCTGTTGGATTGGGCGATAATGAGACCGCAAATCGGAGAGTTAGAGACAGGTCACTGTGCCGCTCTCTTACCCGCCGAGCTTCTTTGTCGGTTGAAGGTTTGCCGTCTTCTCTTCGCTCAGGTAAGCTTCATGAACTTCACTGTTGTCGTCTCACGCCTCCCTGCTGGTTCTGGGTCACCTTGCCTGAGTGGCCTCCGCCGTGGGGCTCTTTACCTGCAAGACTAGGCTCTACTAGTACGCGAGAGGTTTACGAGATCTGTCTCCTTTGGTGGATGGCCGTCTATCCTCTTTACTCTCCCTCTTCGTCCCAAGCTTCTGTTTTCAAGCTGAACTGGCCTCTCATCACCACCTGGATTTCCAACTTTTCGTCTACCCCTTCTCCTCCTGTTAGCACCGCCATTTTCTCGGCCCAAGAAGATCTGACCCAATGCGGTTATTGTGTTTATTTTGCTATTCTACCGAAGACTAGTACAGAGGTAAATCTTTATCCCTTTTGTGGAGATGAGATGTTTGTGGTACTCTTTGGATGGACAAATCTTCTTTTTAACCACTACATCTTAACTCTGATGGAATCACAGAGAAAGATCTTGGCATGTAGGATTCTTCTGCTTGTTCTAAAAGCTGTAGAAATCGGTTCATGGTTTAAGTTGGAATGTGACCAGAATGATCGCTTAGGTACTAAAAGTTTATGGAGTTTTCGGTACGGTATTGCCGAAGACACCAAGCTTTTGGTTAGCAGTATTCTCTGTACCATCATTTCAACATAGTGTTTATGCCGATTATCGAGTTTCAGAAGCCTTTTGGTTGTACTCATCAAGTTTCAAGATTCCTCACAT
>OVBE01007716.1:0-18116 GCA_900406425.1 Iberis pinnata
TTCGGAAACCGACGGAGAAGATATTTTAAGCGAGCTTCACCGAAACTCTTCTGGCCCAAACTTCCATGCGCCCTGACTCATGGGCTCGTCAGTGAGCCCAGCGCCGCTGAGCTCACCCAAATTGTTTTTTTACCCATGACTTTTAGAAGGTCTTTTTCTCTCCTTTTCCAAATCTACCCTAGCAGTAGAAGGGGGTAGGTTACATGCGGCTAGGCTTTCGTGGCCAAATCTGCTATGCGGCTCATGGCATGGAGGACAATGTGATTAGTGTTGAAGAAGCTTAAGGAGGTGTTGGTTTGAATGATGGAAGCTAAGGGGATTCAAAATTCTAGGCGGTGGTGAGGGGATAGCGGCCACCGTGAATTACTATTTTCTAGATCTAAATGCATGTAGGCTCTTTCAAAACCGCCGAAAACCTACTCTTAAGTCCCGATGTCAGTTGCAACTATTCTCAGTCATCTCCTCCTCCTCTTTTTCTACTTGTTTTCGTTTGGGTAATGGTGACGGTCATGTTTCATTGTTACTTAAGAAGCCCTCAATGGATCGCTGGTTGTCCTAAATCAATGAAATCTATAGTTAAGTCGTCGGCGGCGGCAGACGAATAAGTTCTCCCTCCTCTGCAGTTTCTTCTCGGGGTTTCCTTGATGGACCTAGGCTTCTCATGGGCTCTAGGATTCATTCCAAATTTGGACATGGGTTATGAAAGTTCAATTATAATAGTTATTGGGTTGATAGATTTTGTATTTGAGCTATGATGAATCTGAGTTTTTATGGATTTTACATATCAATTAGCATCGATTATGAGGTCTAAAAGCGTGCATACATCACATTTATGGTCGATTTCACTAAGTTTAGGATTTTTAGGACTTTTGCATTAGAATTTGCATATGCACGCATTTTGGAGGTTTTTCAAGACTTTCAGGAGTTTTTAGGAAGGATTTGAGAAATTTCAGAAAAGTAGCACTTAACTTTGAATGAAGCAGCACACAGCACTCATCAATCAGCATTGAATGGACTGAACTTACCTCAGAGCACTTGCAGGATTGATCCCAATACTATGCAGGATCGATCTCAGGCACTTCGGCGACGAAACAGGATCGATCTCACTCAGCACCTTCGGGATCGATCCCTACACTTACCAGATTGATCACGCAACCACTTCAGATCAATCCCGCAACCACTTCAGATCGATCCCCCCTCACTCTTTCAACGTTTCTGGTGAAGTCTCAATTAAAGCTAAGGATGTGCACGAAGATGAAGCAGGACTAAGAAGGAAACATATGAGATAGATCCCACCAAGTTCTGGATATATCTCAGGCACTCATTGCCGGGATCGATCCCAACCTCAGACACAGTTTGGACGCATCTCAACTGGATCTATCTCAGGCACTCAATGCCGGGATCGATCCCAACCTCAAAGACAGTTTGGACGCATCTCAGCTAGATCTATCTCAGGCACTCAATGTCGGGATCGATCCCAACCTCAGACACAGTTTAGACGCATCTCAGCTGGATCTATCTCAGGCACTCAATTCCGGGATCGATCCTAACCTCATACACAGTTTGGACGCATCTCAGCTAGATTTATCTCAGGCACTCAATGCCGGGATCGATCCCAACCTCAGACACAGTTTGGACGCATCTCAGCTGGATCGATCCCATGCAAGCATCTTCAGCCCGGATCGATCGTGCACTCACCAACTCAAAGACAAACACGCTCCGACCTGACCAAATCAATTCCGGATACCACCTGAATCAAGGCCCAAGATCCAAGAATATGATTAGCCTTTTGTCCTTAGTACGAATTAGGGCTTTTCTCCGAACACTATAAAAGCCCTAATTCGCCTCCATTTTCACAAGCTTTAGTTTTTCTTTCCTTTTTAGGTTTTTGTCTTTGGTTTTTATTTCTTAGTTTTGTTCTTCATGTTCTTGGTGTAAAAACCTTTTTTAAGTCTTTAGTTAATCTACTGTTTTTCCTTTGATTTCTTTCTTAGCTTTAGGTTTTTCTTTAGTTTGTGCATCTTGATTTTCGTTTTAAGTTTTTAATCTCTTGCTTAGCTACTGTTTCATTGATGTTCTTCATTTCTAGGTTTGTGTTCTTGCTGTTCTTCCTAGATCTGCATGTTTAGGTTCAAACTTATGTTTGCTGTTTCAACTGCTTCTACTCCCTTGAGTAGTGAGTAGTCATCCAAGTTCCTGAGGATGGGGGTAGATAAGGGTTGATGTTCTGGGTTTGCTTAGGTACCTAAGTTGTTTTTTTCTTAGATCCCTTCTGGACCTCCTCAGCTTAATGTTGATTGTACTCTTACCCGAGAGGGACAGAGACCCGCCCTTAGGCCCTACAACACTGAGAGGTGATTTATTGGAGGTGACCAGACCGAGGGGGTTCCAGAGATTCGGTTCCCCTTCTCTGTGAATAGATGTGGGAAACAAGTTAGCTAGAGTAGTAGAGGTTAATACCTGCTAGGTAGTCGCTGTCTATGACGACTGTTGAGTCTGTGATTGCTTTGCTTGAGATTGCTTGCCAAGACATTAGAATTGATTGTTAGTAGAACTATTGTCTAGGGCTCAGCTCATTGTTTGAGGTATGTTAGGTACTTAGGTAGCCCAGGATGGATTCCCAAGTCAATTACCCTTTGTCCTCAGGAACGACTTTACATTGATTGCATTTTTACCCTTTCTTGCTATTACTCTGTTTTGCATCCAAAAGTGTTTTAAGCCTTTCTCTGTTTTTATGCTTTTTACTTTCGTTGCACTTAGGACCTTTTAGAAACCAAAACCCCCTTTTAACATTAGCTTGACTTTAAAGCATCCAATACAACCACATTGCTTAGTACGCTCCCATTATGGATTGACATAAAAGCCTATACTATAACGATGGGTTGATTGATAGCCCAATAGGACCGAAAAATCCTATTATCAATTTGGCACCGTTGCCATTTGGGATTTGTTACTACATTATGGATTTTGGATCTTTTCAGATCAAGCCTTTCTTTTACGTTTTTACATACCAGTCTACCTTGTTTGCTTTGTTTTCAGGTACCTGCTTAGCAGTGTATGAACCTGAGAAGCAGAGGACCAACTGACTTGCTTCCACTCGTTAACGACTTCAGCGCTCTTGAATGAGAACACTCTCGGGAAAGACGTGAACACAAACGTGCGGAACACTTGAGAAGGTTGAACTTACAAATTGAAGACAACGTTGACAGAGATAACCAGAACACCATACGTGCTGGTGACAACCCCAACACTCACGCCATCAGACATGTAATCAGCGGTAACAAGAAATCTCATTCATCGTCATATACGATGTGATAACCATTGCGCGAAATGTAGTGAAGAGAATGAAACAATAAACAATGAACTTTTTGAATGTCCACCTGCTCTGCAAACATGGGCACATGCGAATACTCCTACACCGCCAGCCCTTTTCCCATCTACAAGTCACTTTATGAATATGGATTATTTATTCTGGAGGAAGAATCATATCGAAGATCCTGAACTAGACATGGACCCATACCCATGGATTTTGTGGTATATTTGGAAAGCAAGGAATGGAAAACTATTTAGAGCGACAAACAGGGACCCACTGGAAACTGTTAGACACGCAGAGACTGAATGCCAGGCTTGGTGTAGCGCAAATAAGAAACTAGAACGGAGGGAAGTACTGCAAACCAATGGCAATGACTCTACTTCTGAGAGATGCCTAATAGATGGCTCATGGACACACGACACACTCTTTAGTGGTTGTGGGTGGACATTGATAAATGGAAGCGGAGGAACTCAACTGATTGGGGCAAAAAACATACAACGACGAATATCACCACTTCATTGTGAACTTGAGGCTCTAACCTAGGCAATGGAGTGCATGATTCAAAAGTCAAATTGCCAAGCCTTTGAGACCAATTGTAAGGAGATGATCAAGATGATCCAAGAAGCCGATGCATGGCCTAACTTCTCAACTGAGTTAAAGGAAGTACAGAAGCTAAAGGAGAAGTTTACTGCATTTTCTATTTCGTATGTTCCCCGTGAGAGAAATGGTTTATCTAATTCATTAGCGAAGTTAGCAAGGTCTTTTCATAGAGTTTTGTATTACATTGGCTGCTCTATTCCGGTCTGGTTTTCCAGACCACCTCAAATTTGAGTAATAGAATAGTCGTTTTGGGAAAAAAAATTATCAAAAAAAATATTTATTTACAGAAGTGAAGTGTATCATAAATAAATGTTTTTCATGCTTTTATTCATATAAATGAGCTACCTAAATTATTTTCATGTATATTAATACATTATATTTTCTATCTATAGTATCATAATATATGTGCGTTATTAGCGTAATGGCATGCAGAAAAGTATACATAAAGTTGGTAACATCATCTTATCCATGATCCGTGATCTAATTTCAGCGCCTATATTAATAATGTAGTAATTGTCTGCTATTATGGTGGCCCATATGTTTTATAAAAAAAGAACAAGAAAAAGAGTTACTATAAAAACACTTCAAATTCGTCCAGTACCATCTTCTCCATTTAAGACCTAATGATAATATAATAGAAAAACAAGAAAAACTTCTCTATTCTTTTCTTTCTCCAAACTCTCTAAGATTTGACAGTGTCAGCGACTCAGCGTGGGAGAGAAAGCTCTGCCGGTCCTCTACCAACCAAGTCTAACATTTGATTAGAAATTAACGGAATTCAGTTCTTTAAGACATCATTTTCCAGATTTTCAGTCTGTGTATCCTCGCATGATTCATAATACGCAAGTGAATTTGTTAGCAAAGAGCTCGTAACCGAGTTAAAATTTCTTAAATATATTATTACATTTTACTCTTTTGCTTTGTTGATTCGTATCGTGTGTTGTTTACGTAACTGAAAAAAAAATGTGTGTGCGCTTCTTGTACCAAGACAAAAAAAATCAGAAACACTTATTTTAATTACACTTTAACTATTATACATATATATATATTATTCAAAACGATCTTACATCATGTAACGGTTACAGCCCTATAAACTCAAGCTATAAGCTCAACACTTCACACAAACACACAATCACTCTCGATCAAAGTTTGATTGTACAGCAAGAATGAGAAGAGAAACAAAACAGAGGAAAAGAAGAAGATGCACACAGAGAATTGATTACCCAGAGTTCACTTGAATGGCTACGTCTCTGGGGCCTGGCTAGGCGATTCACTAAGCTTCAGTATCAAGATTACAATCGGACTCTCACCAACCAATTATCAAGATTAAGCTCACGCACACTCTCTAATCATCACACTACTCACATCTCTGTTTTTATAACAAATAGAGTCTGTTACAACAGACTAAAATTCAGTTAAAACAAACAAACCACCCGAACAACCTAAACTTGAATTAAACCGACTCTACTATTGAACCAATTTAATTTGCCTTTAATTTGACTAAACCAGTCCGGTTCTGAGACTGCAATTCGAGCTGGTTATCTTCACACTCCTTAACAGTCTACACCTTGAAGATCACATAAGCTCAAATTGCAGAACTTAGCATGTTGCACATCCGTGAGAGAGATTACCTTCCTAGCTAGGAAATCCTGAAACATCAATGATGCTGAGCCACTCCGAGAACCCTCAAAGCTTCCTTGAACTTGTCAACTGGAACACACTTTGTTAAAATATTAGCCGGGTTTTTTTAAGTTGGAATCTTTGAGACTTTTACATCTCTTTGCTCAATTATATCCCTAATGAAGTGAAGCTTCCTGCTTATATGTTTTGTCCTTTAATGATGAACATTATTTTAGCTAGACAAATTGCACTTTGTGAATCACACCACACTTCAAGTGATTCTTGAACAAAACTCAACTCTTCACTTAACCCTTTCGACCAAATATCCTCCTTTATTGCTTCAACCAGTGCCATGTATTCTGCTTCAGTTTTTGATAAAGCTACTACATATTGCAATCCTGATTTCCAGCTAATTATATTCCCACCTGCCTTAAACACATATCTAGAAATGGACCATCTTTTATCCAAATCTGAAGCAAAGTCAGAATCAGAAAAACCTTCTATGCAGAACTCCTTATGCTTCTTAAACACCAGCTTCAAATCTTGAGTTCCCTTATGTACGTTAACAATCACTTGACTGCAGGCCAATGTATCAGACCAGGTTTGCTCATATATCTACTTACCAATCCAATAGCATAGCTCAAATCACACCCGCTTCCAATCATAACATACATGATACTACTACCAATTGCATTTTGATATGTTACATTCTCCATTTCAGTCCTTTGTTATGAATCTTTTATTGCAGATATCTTGAAATGAGAACCAATAGGTGTAGCTACTGTCTTTGAATCTTCCATATTGAATACCTTCAAAACTTTCTTTATGTAATCAGTCTGAGATAAAGTCAATACTCCAGCTCTTCTATCTCTAGTTATATCCATACCCAAAATCCTCTTGGCTAGACCTAAATCTTTCATGTCAAACCTGCTAATGAGAAGTCATTTTACCTTTGAGATTTATTTCATATCCCTTGCTACAAACAACATATCATCCACATACAGTAACAGATAGATGAAGTCTTCAATTGATATTTCTCTGTAGTACACACGGTGATCAAATTCACTTTTCTTGAACCCATGACTCACCAGGAAGTTGTCAAAGCACATGATCCATTGCCTAGGAGCTTGTTTAATCCCATACAAAGACTTTTGAAGAAGACACACATGCTTCCCTTTTCCATTTTCCTTGAAACCCTCAAGCTGGTCCATGTATATGACTTCATCTATGTTACCATCTATTTTAACATCCAACTGCTCCAATTCCATATCAAGATTTACCACTATTGAAAGAATTAGACGTATTGATACATGCTTAACCACATGAGAGAAGATTTCCAGATAATCAATGCCTTCTTTCTGCAAGTAGCCTTTCACAACTAATCTAGCTTTATACCTTGGTTTCTCAACGCCTGGTATATCTGGTTTGATCTTGTATACCCACTTGCAGCCCATGGTTCTTCCCTTGTCTTGTTTTGGGACAATTTTCCAAGTCTTGTTCTTTTCAAGAGAATCCATCTCTTCTCTCATAGCCTGATACCAGAGTCCTGATTCAGGACTTGACATTGCTGAGTCAAAATCCTTAGGTTCTTCTGTATTCAAATTTTCTGCAGCAATGAGAGCAAAATCTGACACATCATAATCAGAGAATCTTACTAGGGGTACAATGTGCCTTCTTGGTCTATCTCTTGCAATATTATAGCTTCTTACTTCACTTTCATTCTCAGTGCTTGTTTCTCCTTGTTGACCTGAATTTCCTGGAATTTCTCCACCTGAATCCTCGCTTTCATAGAGTTCTTCTTCTCTGTCTTTCAGTACTTTCTCAATTTTTTGTTGTGGTTCTATCATCTCATCTGATTTAAGTTGTGAATTATGTGATGCAATGTCTTTATAGATTTTTTCTTTAGTGAACAATACATTCCTCTTGATAACACATCTCTCTTCTTCAATCAACCAAACCTTGTACCCTTTTGTTCCTGCTGGATATCCAATAAAGATTCCCTTGACAACTCTTGGCTCCAGTTTGCCTTGATCCTTATGAATATATACCACTGAGCCAAACATCCTGAGATGTTTGTAGCCTGGTTTTCTCCCCAACCATATCTCTTCTGGTATCTCATTGTCTATTGCAGATGCTGGACTTCTGTTAATCAAATACACTGATATGGATACTGCTTCAGCCCAAAATTCTTCACATAAACGTGATTCATTTAGGATACATCTGACTTTCTCCATGATGGTCCTATTCATACGCTCAGCCACACCATTCTGCTGAGGTATGTATGAGCAGGTCATGTGTCTCTATTCCTTGGCTCCTACAGAAATCATTAAATTCATGGTTGAAAAAATCAAAACCATTATCAGTTCTTAAGAATTTCACCTTCTTTCCTGATTGATTCTCAGCCATCTTTTTCCACTCACAGAACTTTGAGAATGATTCTCAGCCATCTTTCCTTGTATAATCATTAATGATTGATAGAAAATATTGCTTCTGAGATAAGCTTAGAGTTACATTTGGAGAACCCCATAAGTCTACATGAATGTATGTAAGAGTGTGTTTTGAGTCGTGCTTTCCTTCATGAAAACTTGTCTTCTTATGCTTTCCCATGACAGAGTTTTCACAGAAGCTCAATTCACCTATCTTTCTTTTTTCTATTAGACCCTTCTTGACCAGAATGTTTGTCCGTTTATTCCTATGTGTCCAAGACGTTGGTGCCACAGTGCTGTTTCATTCTTATTTGGTATAGTTGCCACAGTACTGTTAGCTTGACCAATTTGTGTCTCACCATCAAGTAAGTATAGTGATCCATGCAGTGTTCCTTGTAAGCCTAATTTTCCATTCCTATAGTATCTAGTTTTTCCATTACCGCCTGAATGCTTGAAGCCCAGAATATCAAGAGTACTAGTAGAGATAAGGTTCCTTCTAAGCTTTGGTACGTATCTTAAATTTGTAAGCTTCTTAACTATTCCCTCTTGAACCTTTAGATTAATAGTTCTGATTCCTTGTACTGTCACAATAAAGTCATCTCCTAAGACCACCTGACCGGATTCAACTTCTTGATAAGTATCAAACCAGTCTCTCCTTGATGTCATGTTATTGGAGCAGCCTAAATCAAGAATCCACTTGTTCTCATGCCAACTTTCTGATACAATCAAAGTTGCATCCAACACCACTGCAGCTTCTGCATATTCATCTTCATCCCCATACTTCTTCTTCCTAGTATAACAGTCCTTTTTCATATGTTCTTTCTTCTTGCAGAACCAGCAAGTCAACCTTGTACCTGACTTTGATTTACTTTTCTTGTGTTTGTCACCTTGTTCTTCTCTTTTCTGTGGCCTTCCACGAGCAAAGTTCACTTCAGCATTTCCTTGCTTAATTCCTGAATCTTTTTGTTCTTTCAGCTCCATCTCCTTTGAGTTTGTAGCACTTGTGACTTCCTTAATTGTCAGAGATTCTCTACCATACTTAAGTGTTTCCTTAAAATGGTTGTATTGAGATGATAGAGAATTCAGCAGAAGTATGGCCCGTACTTCTTTAGAGATAGACACACTCACGCTAGAAAGATTCGAGACCAGCTTCAAGAAGTCATCAACATTTTAATCAATAGACCTAGATTCAATCATTTTGAAACTGTAAAACTTATGTTGAAGGAATATACGACTAGGAAGAGAATTGGATAGATACAACCTTTCCAAGGCTGACAAGACTTCAGATGCAATGGTGTAATGCTCAATCTTTCTGAGAACAGGATCTCCAACATTTAGAATAATTAGATTCATTGCCTTCTATGATCTTTCTACCTTTTCTTTCTCATATTTCTCCAATCTTTCTTTGTACGATTTTTCATTTTCTTCTTTCTTGATTTTTTATTTCTTCTCTGCTGAATCGAGAAGAACATCCTTCAAACCAAGAACAGAAAGATGCACAAACATCCTTTTCTTACAGAGAGAGAAATCACCGGATCCATCAAATCTCTCTACTACAATTCGTGCATTCGCCGCCATATATCTTCAATTGCAATGGCTCTGATACCACTTGTAATGGTTACAACCCTATAAACTCAAGCTATAAGCTCAACACTTCACACAAACATACAATCACTCTCGATCAACGTTTGATTGTACAGCAAGAATGAGAAGAGAAACATAACAAAGGAGAAGAAGAAGATGCACACAGATAATTGATTATCCAGAGTTCACCTAAATGGCTACGTCTCTGGAGCCTGGCTAGGCGATTCACTAAGCTTCAGTATAAAGATTACAATCAGACTCTCACCACCCAATTATCAAGATTAAGCTCATGCACGCTCTTTAATCATCACATTACTCACAACTCTGTTCTTATAACAAACAGAGTTTGTTACAATAGTCTAAAATTTGGTTAAAACAAACCAACCACCCGAACCAACTAAACTTGAATTAAACTGACTCTACTATTGAACTAATTTAATTCGCCTTTCATTTGATTAAACCAGTCCGGTACTGAGACTGCAATTCGAGTTGGTTATCTTCACACTCCTTAACACATCTATCAATATATTTATTAATGTATCTCCCTTCTTAAACTTCACATACTTGTAGTCTTCATCCTGCAAGTTTTCATATATACATTTACTTTCTTTTTTCATAGAATGTCGAAAACAATAATTATTTTGAAACAATTTTTTTTATAACGGCACTTAATTTGAAACAGAGAGTAAAATTTGATGTTTAGAGATAATTTTTGTTTCAAAATAAGTGATGTTATCTATTTTCATTGTAAAATTTTCTTTGGTTCATGTATTGCTCTAAATCAATCTGCCTTAGTTCATATATTGGTCTCGTAACACATGATGATTTTTGTGAAATGTGAGATACATTTTGTTTAGCATCTCTTCTTATGAAAAAGGCTTTCCAAAATATTTTAGATGCCTATTTAAGTTTCATATATGTGGTCCATGATACATAATTTTGTTCAGTTACATTAAAGTCGAAAATATGAGTTTTTCAATATTACCCATTTGTATCGAAAATAAAAATTTACTAGAATATCGTTAATTTTAAAACGAGAAAATTAAAATTAATTAACTAGCCAAGAAACTAAAATGAAAAATAATGCATAGAACATTAAACAGAATCTGACGATAAATTTTTATCTCCAACAAATATAACATAAAGACAAGAAAAATTACAACCACCATAAAAATGAAGCAGGTGGGATACATTTTTTTTACCAAGTGGAAACAGGAAATATTTTGGTTGTAAAATGATTTGAGAGAAAACAAAATTTGTGATAATTTAAATGAGTGAAATGAGAGTGTATTTATAGATTGAAATATTGTTCATAACCATTAAAAGCGTAAAAAATTTTTGCAACCATTGGAAATGTAATTGTAAAAGAAAATTTATTTTAAAAATTTTATGAAAAATACAATAATTTAGTAAAGTTTATATCAATTATTTTTATACGGATGATAGAGTCGCCTTTGTATAATAATGATAACATAAACGAATATTTAAAAATAATAATATAGTAATATATAATTTATATTGAAGAGTAATAAAATATAAAATAATTAAACAATGCATAAAATAAAATCTCAGTCCAGTGTCACGTCCTAAGTATAAACTGTAAATAAAATTATGCTGCAAAAAATATCTATATATATAATATGGTTGTTCAAGTGCAAAACTTGAAGTTATTATATGTATTTACAGGTTGGAATAATAATTTCTTCTAGCTATACTGTTTTTTTTCTCATTATAATCTATGTATCGCAACAGACGATACATTAGTCTAAACCCTATTAAAGGAAGAAATATTTTCACATAGGAAGTGGTCAAATTTGACCTTTGATTCGATAAAATTCGATAAAATTTTTAAAATAAATTTATATACAATAATATTTTTATTTATCGAAGATTTCTAGAAATCTAAAAACACATATGGACAGTATATGAATTAACTTAGTTGGTTAAAAAAATTGAAAAAAATAAATATTTTAGAGAAAAATAAAGAAGAATTCAACAAAATGCCATCGAAACTAGTTTGTGACATAATTGTTCCAACACATTTCTACAAACACAATTATTATTTTTTTCAAAAATACGATAAACATAAAATATTAACTTTATGGTATTTAAAATTTAAATTTTGAGTTTAAATTCACTAATTAGAAATTAAAGTTTAGTTTTCAAGTGGTATGATTTAGTTTTTAAGTTTAATGTTATCTTCAGAAGAAATTCTTACTTCGAGGATTCACCACACCATATCAAGTATTTAGCAAGGCCTAATCTTTAGGTCTGATTATTTAAGGAAAAAAAACTAAATTCTTGTATCCGAACTACACAAAACCAAAAACCTGAACTAAAATGAATCGAACACCCAAATGCTCAAGTCTAATCTTTAAGCTGATTCTTTTAAAACAGTTTTTGTAACAATATTCATCAAAATTATGTTGAAACAAATTATATTATAATTAAACTATGATGACAACATGTAGATGAGTGTCTAAAGTCTAACATAGAAAAGAAAAGAAGGAAACAGAGCCAAAGTCAACTTGCCGGCACACCAAAACCAAAACCAGCTAAGGTTCGTTTGGTCAAATCGGCAAGTCATCTTTGGCTCAATCTCATTCTCTATTCTTCCATGCAAGACCCTCTGACACAGCCAGAAACTCTTACCATCGTTATCATTTCTCTCTAATTCTACTTTTGATCTTCTGATCTTGTCATGTCAAAGCCTTTGGTTATGGTGATTGTATTTATAGTCATATTTAGTGAGAATTGTGTGAATTAATTGCATATTTTATAAGAAATATATTGTTATTAAAAAGAGTCTTACCCCTTGCATGGGTGTAGTGCATGCAAGGAACAAAAAAACATATGGAATTTTGACTTATCGTATAAATTAAAGAATAAAATTACTTTAAAAGATTGGCTGACCTTATATTAGCAAATTCCAGTTCCATATTTGTGAGAATAATTTTAATATTCGTACCACACTACTCTAAAAGGAATCTTAGCTCCGACATAAAAATTCATGTCTTGTATTTTCTAAAGAAGTGACTCATAGTCTTCTTGTGGTTGATCAATTTTTTATGTCACATTTTTGAATTACGTGAAGTCGAATTATGAATGAATTATGAAGGAGAAATATGTAGGATCTTGTTGATACCGGGTTTAACACCCATCCAAAAGCCCATTTCAGCTAAAGGCCTAGGTGGACGCCGAGCTAGAAGACCTGAGACGATCTTAAAGGCTTAAAGCAAGACTGGGCCGATCTGACGAGCTGGGCCTTCGTACTGAAGCCCATTAGGTTAAAATATATGTAATTAGGGTTTGAGTATGTACTTTTAGTATAAATACCTATGTAATTACTTTTTAAATGATATATAAAATTCTTCTTAAGATCATCTTAGCTTTTAAACCACAAGATCAAAGATTTAATCTACTTGTTAAGTCTTGATTCAAAAGTTGGCACCGTCTGTGAGGACTAACAGCTGGAAGATCTTAAAATCTCTCTCGCAGGAAATAAACAAGTAGAGCAATGACAACAAGGGGACTAACCGAGAAAGCATAGAAGGATCCATCGATACCGCCGTCGAGACAGGAAACAGAGATGATCGAATTGACGTCAAGGGATCAAATCACGAAGACGATTTCCCCAAAATAACTATGCAGGACATGTGGAACCAGATGAACCAGGAAAAAGCAGAGACCGCCAAGCTCAGAGACGAATCACATAACCTAAGAGCGCAGCTCGAAGGCATGACCGCTTCCACAGAGGATAGGGATACGCACACTGTAAACTGCTCCTTATTTGGAGCATTTCAGCAACAGACGCCCGAAACAACAGCTGGACGCCAAAGCAAACCTGATTACATCAACACGGCGATATTCAGAAACACAACTAAGACTTCCGAACTACAATACATTCATGAACAGTTAAAATTAATGAGCTCACAAGTACATCAAACCACCAGCTCGGCTCCCGACATCCTCCGAGCCATAGAAGAAACACAAAAAACACCGTTCTCTGGGAAAATCACCGACGCCCCGGTAAGGCATTCCCCAAAAATCAAATTTGCAGGATAAGATGGCAAAAGCGAGCCAACTCGGCTCCCAACATCACCATCACCATGTCACAAGCAAAATTCTCCGTGGAAGAACGAGATGCAGGTTTATACCAGCTCTTTGTCAAAAATTTATCAGGATCGACGTTAGATTGGTTCTCTCACTTGGAACCTGGGACCATCTGATATTAATCGGTTTTGATGCATAGTGGGCATTTATGTTTGCTATTCTGCATTATTCCGAGTCTTTTCTTTGCATATTTGGTATAATTTCAATATTCTAGGTGTTCGGCTCGATTCGGGGCAAAACTATACATTTCAGAAGTTTTCAGAAGATTTCAGAAGTGCCAAAAGAAGTGCTTGATAGAGCACAATAAGGATTGATCGAGCAGATCGTTGATGAGTTGCACGATCGAGCAATATAGTTGCTCAGTCGAACAAATGCTCTTGGAAAAATCCAGAGATGAAGATTGATCGGGCAAAAACGAAGTCTCGAGCAAAAATGCAAGATGCTCGATCGAGCAAACACTTTCTCGATCGAGCACAACCCTTGAGAAGAAAAAGAAGCTTTCCAAATTTGCAAATCAAGTCCTCAAGACTATCAAGTTTTCCATATTTTTTATTTTACCTTTTTAGCCTATAAATACAATGTGTTTTAGGCCTTTAGAACTTAAGCTTCATTTTATTTCTGAGAGAATTACTGAGGGAGAAGAGATTCTGAAACACTATATTTGGGAGAAGATTTCTGAACCCTTTTAATATATCTATTTAATTTAAATATGTGTTCTTCTTTGATATTGTATTGTTTATGCTTTGCAATATCTGAGTATTTCCATAGTTAGGTTTTAGGATTTCCCGGAGAATTCAGGATTTAATTGTTCAATTAATCATAAGGGGTAATAATAGTTAGGTTCTTAGTTTAGACTTATTATTAATGCATGAATTGGAATAGCTAACTAGTTCATTGATATTAGACTGATAAACACAAAGGGTTTTGGTTTAGAAGTTGGATCTAGTCTAGATGAATAAGTGATTTTGCTTGCGAGAGTATTGTCTTAATTGCTTATGAACAATTGAGTCTGATTTGTAATGCATGTTCTGTTATTTAAAAGACGGCGGTAGTTTGTCTTGATAATTTGAACATAGGGTTTAATACTCCGAGGGGACATTAAACCATCTCTGTCTTTCATGTTGAGAACTATTTTAAAAAAAAATCTCTGCATGATAAATTGACTTTCAATCCTGATTACTTGTGGTTTCCCTGATGCCTGACGCTTTTATTTCATAAGTTTTAAACCGTTTTAATTTACGATTTTGATAACCATCAATCTTAATATTCTTGCTTTAGCCATATTTGAATTGAAACTGAATTGTGTAATATTATGGTCTCTGTGGATTCGATACCCTATCTTTGCTACATTGAACTGTTCTCTGCAGTAATAGACTAGGATTAAATTCTAGACCTATAAGAATTTTGGCGCCGTTGCCGGAGACCGATAGTGCCTTTTTAAGTTTTTTTTATTAGAATCTCGTCTAAAGCTTTTATTTTCAATACTCATCTCGTTCCTTTTTTATTGTTTTTCTTTTACAAGTGTATGATCAGAAAATCTGACAAATCCTCTGAAATGCTAAGCCTCAGTAACTCGAAACATGCAAGACTAAAAAGCTCAAACCGGAGGATCAAGAAAAATGAAAGCTCATCTAGTCAAATGGTTGGGAACGTTGATCTAGTCATTCCAGATGGATCCCAAGGTCAAAACGTTCCCCAGTTCTTGGACTCAATCAACTCATTAACCAAGGACAAGGTGGTGATAACGCCAATCAAGTACCACCGGGCCAACAAGGAGCACATAACAACCAAGCTCCACCGGAAAATCTAATTCCTCAGAACGCTCAGAACGTATATGCAAGGAACTTTGTCTTGTATGGAGATCTGAAAAGAGTTAATCGGCTTAATGCTCAGCTCAATGCTCAGAACCATCCTCTAGTTGGTTCGTATAACAATCCTCAAGCTCACTATGCTAATAGGAACCCCATCCAGCCCCCTTAACCTCAACGAAGGGAATACCAATTCCCTATTTTGCTTGTTCAAATGTTCGTAACAACCAATTCAGTGGTTTACCTCACGAGCATCCAATGAATCATATTGACGTCTTTGAGGAAATCTGCAGCACTATCAAACTCAATGGAGTAACCGACAATTTTAAGCGCTGCAGATTGTTCAGTCATTCCTTACCTGACAAAGCACTTCGCTGGTTAAAGTCTTTACCTGCAGGATCTATAGTAACCTAGGATGACTGCAAAGCCAGGTTTATTAGTCAGTTCTTCACTACTACTAGGACTAATGCCTTAAGGAACAAGATCTCTATTTTTTCTCAAACTCTTGTAGAATCATTCTATGAATCTTGGGAACGATTCAAAGAGCTGCTTCGTGATTGTCCACATCACGGTTTCTCATATGTAAATCTCCTCAATACCTTTTATAGAGGAATTGAACAGAAGTACAGATGTCCTTAGATACAGCTAGTGATGGAGACTTTATGCAGAAACCGATGTTAGACGCTTATCGATTGATCGAGAATCTAGCAGCTAGTAATAGCAATCATTGCCCAAATTTTGATTGTCGAACAAAGGTTCCGGTAATAGCTGCTAACTCAGAGATCTCAGAGCTGAAAGGAGAATTATCAAAGATGAAAGAACTAATCAATCAGCTTCTAAAAGGTCAATCTCAGAAACAGGAAAGTGTTGTGGATGATTCTGAAGTTAATTGCTTTGCGGTTCAAGAACTGAACACTGGTGAAGTTGAGAAGGAAGTGAGTTACATCAATGCTCAAGGTCAAAGGGTGTACAATCAAGGTTATAATAAAGGTTTCAACAAGACTCATCCCAACTTGTCTTGGAGAGGAACCAATGTTGAGAATCCCCAAGATCAACACTACCCACAACAGCATAAATCTTGTGTGCCAAATTCTAATTCAGGCGGTTTTCCACAAACCTCTCAGCTTGTATTCCAACAAGCCCAACCTCAACCAAGTAATACAATTGAGATGATGTTTAAGCAACTGTTGGAAGGACAACAACAGTTCCAAACATTAATCCAAGGAGAAGTGAAGGAGCTAAATCAAAATTTTGATGCACTATCTACTCATGTGAAGCAATTGGATGTACAAGTTGCTCAAACTTCTTAAGCTGTGAAAAGAAAAGATGGTGTCTTTCATGGGAAAGTTGAAGAGAATCCAAAAGGATATTGCAAGACTTTGGTGAGTAATTCAGGGGAAAAAGCTGAAAAGTTTGGAGAAGACGCAGATTTTAGAAGTTTGGAGATTGATGCAGAGGGTTTTGCTCGATCGAGCAACCTTTGCCCGAGCGAGCAAAACACTTCCAGAGGACCAGATCGATCGCACATCATTAGCCCGATCGAGCAACTTCATAAAAAAAATTTAGGGACATCTGCTCGATCGAGCAGACCATGTGCCCGATCGAGCAAATGCATCGGACCTGATACAGACAGTTTTGCTCGATCGAGCAATATTTTCCCGATCGAGAAAAACCTCCTGGAACTGAAAAATGCAGAAATCTTCGAGCAAAAATCCCTTATTTGGTGCCTTCTACTAAGCCTATATCCGAGTTTAAGGTTGATGAGATGAAATCAACCTAATCCACTTAGAAAGCTTCACAAGACACAAGATCCAGGGAAATTCTTAGTTCCTTGTTCGATCAATGGAGTGGAATTTATCGATTCTCTTTGTGATACTGGAGCTAATGTGAGTGTCATGTGCATTAATGTTGCAAAATAGTTGGGATTATCAGGTATCCAACCATCTCATATGACTTTCATACTTGCTAACGATTCTACTCTCTTCTAGTGGTTTTATCACGGATCTCTTAGTACAAGTTTGTGATTGTCTCGTCCCTGTTGATTTCCACATCTTGACAACGAATCAGCATTCACATGAACTATTGATTCTTGGAAGACTCTTCCTTGCAACCGTAGGAGCAATTGTTGATTTACCCAATCAAAGAATATCTCTGAAGGACATCAAGAAGCGGGTTTTGTATCCAGCGATTCCTTCAAAAGGGATTTTTAAGCTAACTGTGGTTAAAGAAGAAGAGATGCGGGATGGAGTTCATATTGAACCAGATCCTAAGTGCGTAGTTGTTGATGTTCTACACAAAGAACCAACAATCTCAACAAGGAATAGCAATCCAAAGGTTAAGGAGAAGGTGAAAGTGAAACCAAAGCTGGTGCAGAGAGAATCTCAGGTGCATCTGATCCCTCAAGCAATAGTATGGGATGCCATTGAGTACAAGGTGAAAAGCAAAGGGTTCTCAAAGCCCTTCTCAAATTTTAGAGTTTAACTCACCCTGGAGTTCAAAGAGAAAGGGATTGATGCTACAAAAAGCTATAATGGGTAAGGTTCTGAAGCTGAAGATGTCTAGATTTGGAGCTCGTTATGGAACATCGCTGGATGTTATTCCTACTTAGAGGTAAGTACCGTCAAGCTAAGTGACGTTAAACAAAGCGCTGAG
>OVBE01007717.1:1537-18115 GCA_900406425.1 Iberis pinnata
GCGGGAGTTTGTCTCTGACAATTCGATCATAGGTTCTAATACTCCGGGAGGAGATTATTCCAAATTCGTTTTTCATGTTGAGAACTATTTTCAATCTAAAATCCTGCATGTTAACTTAACTTTAAACCTTAATACCTACGGATTTCCCTATTACCTAGCGTTTTATTATTATAAGGTTTAAACCGCTTTTTAATTACCGTTTTGAATTCGACAATCAATATTTTATTCTCGCTTTAGCCATATTCGAGTTTTTAACTGAACGTGCATTCTGGTCTCTGTGGATTCGATACCCTATACTATGCTACATTGATCTGTTCTCTGCAGTACTAGTTTAGGATTAAATTCTAAGCCTATCAATGAGCAGTGAAGAAGGCTATTGAACACGCTGATATGGTAATGTTCACTGGCGATGCACAATACGGGATTCCAAGACGTTGTCCATGTGGGGGAGAAATCAAAGAGGACACCTCTCCAATTCCAATGTATCGACATGATTTTGATACCTTACCTGGGAGTAGGTACTTCACCTGCAAGAAGTAAAAGGTAATAGTAAAACTGTGTGAAACTATAAAACTAAGTAAAACTTTGCGAAAATGAGTAAAATTGTGTTGAACATGCAGGACGATGGGCTACACTTTCGTCAGCCATGGGCTTTTGCTGTTCAACAAGAAGTTGAAATGTCAAATATGAAGGTGAAGGATATGGCTGAAGAGATTGCGAAGATCAAGGCGCTTATTGCTGGACCTCATCCATGAGAGATTCTCCATTTTCACTTTGTTTGGTTGTTCTATGTTTGTTTAAGGTTGGACCTCATCTGTATTTTTTAAGTGTTAAAACTCATCACTTCTAATTTATATTTGTTTCTACCTATTAGTAAAAGTTTGATTTTCATATTGAGTAACACTGCGTAAAACCGTGAAAAACTGAGGGGAAACAAAGTAAAACTGCGTAAAACTGTGTAAAACTGTTAAACTGTAAAACTGAGTAAAATTGCGTAAAACTGAGTAAAACTGAGTTCAATTTGTTTGTCACTTGTATGTTTTTTGTTAAGGCATGAGTGTATGTGTTAAAACTTATGTTAAGTTCTAATCTAATTACTTACGAGTCCAACATTTGTCTACTTCCAAAATAAAATGTACCATAATCCTCCAAAATTTGTCTACTTCCAAAAAAAAAAAAAAGGAACATCTCCACAAACAAATTCTTCACTTTCTTCTATCCTTCCTTCTTCACTTCATTCTTCATGTCTTTCTTCCTTTCTGTTTTCCTGCTTCATTTACAAATGCTTCTATTGGAGTCAATCTCCCATCCAATTGGTCCACCTTCTTCTCAACTCTCTTCATCACTGTCATAATTTTCTTCAAGGTCTTCATAACCTCGCCCACTTGCTCAGCTCCCTGAACTGCATCTTGGGCCTCTACCCTATCTTCTGTGGGTTCGTCCTCTTTTTCCCGCGCCGCAATATCTTCATCAAACATGTCTTTAAAAAAGACTGATTTTCCTGAATCCAAATTCTTTTCCCAACTGTCCACTATTATATCAGGTTCATCAACATCATCTTCATCTTCCATAATGTCATACAACAACAAATCATCACCACGACTTTTGACAGTAATGATGCTATGAAAATCCTGTAACAAATCAAAATATTAGTTCAAAGTTAGCAAAGCTTTACGAAGTTCTACCTTAGTGAACTTACAGTCTCGTGACCGAGTTTCTTATAGATCTTTGAAAGTGACAGCCCTTTCACTCCATTTGGTTTCCATGTCGACTTGCACATCCTCGGACATGAATCATCAGCTTCTTCCACGGGTTCTCTAAACAGATTTCCTAGCTTAGGAATCGCTTCAAATGCAAGAATCTATAAAACAAAACATTTCATTTTATAAAACAATCACTGCTCAACAATAATAATAATGTCATTTATTGAGCAAACTTACCTCCAATGGGACAAAAAAACCGGGTATTGGCCATGGTGGAGTACTATTTTTTACCGGGACTACACCTTTAAAATGGTTCATGGTGTGACCGATCTCTTTCAGCATGTACTCAAACGAGTATCTCCCCCATAGAAAGGTTTGGCAAAAATCTAGATCATTAACGACTCGCTGGAAAAAATCCAAAACATTATTGGCTTCTTTTCAAACCTTTGTCTGAGCGCAAATGACACTCCCTAAAAAGAAAAGAATTACCATCTTCAGTCTATCTTTGTGAGGACCCATTTTCACTAGCTTATCTTTCACATCTTTCAACCTAATAGGTTGACCATCCTTGAAATGCCTCTGCACAAACTTTTTCTCACCAAAATCTTTATACCCTAAAGGATAGTTGTGACAATCAAGTCCTGATAACAATGCAAGTTCCCTTAACCCATAACGGATGGGAACACCATTGACGACGAACCATACTTCTTTCTGCCTATTGATTTCAGTTGTCCTCACCAATAACATCCACATGGCTTGAACCTTGTGGTTGTTTTCTCTTTTCATGTGGAATATGTGTTTAAATTGAGGATGCTCCTCAAACCACTTCCTCTCGATGTTGGATAGCTTTGGTTGAAGCTTTTCAAGGGTTGTAATTGCATCATATATCATGCACCTCATCCCTATCTTCATTTGTTTCTTATACTTCGATGGAGGAAAGAACATTCTCAAAGGTTTTATTGCCTTAACTACCTGCAAGTCAATAAAATTTACAAGATGTGCTATCCAGTAATCCAAAGTATTCCTACTATTATACCTAGTATTACTATTACTTGAAACCAATGAAAAAAACTTTTCAGTATTATCCAGTAATCCATAGTTTTCCTACTATTATACCTAGTAATACTCAATATTCCTCAAAATAAAATTTTCCAAGTTTTCAGTATTATCCAATAATCCTAAGTTATCCTACTATTATACCTAGTGTTACTCATTATTCCTAGAGTACTTCTACCAAAAAACATTACATAATTTCTTACCTCTTTATTGTCTGATGAGTCATCGACTGCTGAATTTCGGACCTCCTGATTCGAATTATCATCTTTGTCTTCTACTTCTTCCTCTGCTTCTTCGTCTTCTCCCTTTTCGCCTTATGTTTCTTCTTCTTCTTCTTCTTCTCCCTTTTCGCCTTTTTCATCCTCTTTATCAGATATTGTTGCCTCAGACGAGTTAATGTTCTCGGCTACTCCAGTTGGTTCACCACCTTCACTCGCCACTGCGGCATCAACAAGGACATTTATCGCCTCTGTTGAGTGTTGAGTTGTCGTATATTCGGTTCTCACCGTCGCGGTTTCCGTCGATGAGGTTACAGTGGCCGTCCTCACAAACTTTACTTTCACAACCGGCTTCTTCATTTTTTCCCCTCATTTTTCTCTTTATCCGTTGGGTTATCTTTTCTCTTACCACCTTGCCTAGTTTCTACCATTCTTCAATGATTTTTTTTTTATTTACAGAGATTCGATGAGAGAATGACTCGATTCTCTTGATTGATTGAGAATTCTTTTTCGATTTTGAGGAGAAGTTAGAATTTAGGGTTTCTTCCTTCAACATTTGAATTTTGAATTTAGAAGTTGATTTAAAAAGAAAAATTTAAATCGATTGATTTTGGTTTATAATGATCAAAGAGTTAACCAATTTTAATTTAATTGGGTTGGAATATTTATCGGATCAGATTTCTGCGAATGGGTTTTATCCAAGTATAAATCGTAAATACTTTACTTTAATTATTATTTTCTGTTATTTTCTAATTTTTTGAAATTAAAATAATTAAATAAATATTATGTTTATTTATGTGTCTATCAGAAATGAGGGTGAGAGAGAAATTGTCTTCAATTATTTGCACTAAAATCTAAAACCCGTTTATTATTCCTGAATCCGAACGAGAATTCAAGAAATCCGTATCCATTAAGCGAAGGCAAAACAAGATTGAAGGCAGAAAAGTTTGCAACTTTTAGGGTTTGTGATGTATCATCCGACAAGGGGCGGCGTTCGTGGTGGTCGAGATCGTAAGTTTCAAATTTTGATTCAGTTTCAAGATCCTACATAAATTTCTCAACTTTTAGGGTATCCAATCTGGGTTTTGGGATCTAGAATTGGCTGGTGTGTATTGATATTTGGGAAAAGCTGAATCTCGTTAGAAGCTTTGTCTGCTATTTTTCGCTTTTCCCATTCTAGGTCATGTTCTTGGTTATGATTGAAGATTGAAGAGTGTAATAGTAATTGAATTTGTTTACAAATGTGCAGAATTCAGTTGGGATGAAGTGAAAGCTGATAAACATCGGGAGAACTATTTGGGTCACAGCGTCAAAGCCCCTGTTGGGAGATGGCAGAAAGGTTTCCTTCTTACTCTTTTCGTTGCTCATTATGACACTCTGCTTGATCGTGAATTAGTTATGCTGACATTCATTTCTTGATGAACAAAAACTGAATAGGCAAAGATCTTCACTGGTATGCTAGAGATAAAAAACAAGGAGGTTCCAACACGGATGCAATGAAAGAGGAGATTCAAAGAATCAAGGAACAGGAAGAACAAGCCATGAGGGAGGCTCTCGGCTTGGCACCAAAGTCCTCTACAAGACCACAAGGCAATCGCCTTGACAAGCACGAGTTCACTGAACTCGTGAAGAGAGGTTCGACAGCAGAGGACTTGGGTGCAGGAAAAGCTGATGCAGTTTGGGTTCATGGACTTGGCTATGCAAAGTAAGTTTTCCTTTTTCTGCTTAATTAGCTCTGTTGGTTGGCTTTATTTTCGACCTTCTCACCTCTCTTTTTTTGCAACTCTATAAAGAGCACCACCACGACCTTGGGAAGATCCTAGCACCCTCACATCCTCTCAGAAAGAAGACAAAGTTGCAGCACATTTGCCATCAGATACAATAGGGGTCAAAACTGGTGAAGATGGACCAGATGATGCTGTTGAGAGGGACCAAAAGAAAGATAGGTCTGAGGAAAGGAAACCTGCAAAGAGAGAGAAGGAAGAGAAACGCGAAAGGCATGAGAAACGTGAGAGGCATGAGAAGCGACGACCTCGTGATTCAGATGAGAGAAAGAAACACAAGAAAGAGAAGAGGAGGAGGCATGATTCTGATTCTGATTGAAGTGAAGTGGTGGATCTTTCTTCTCCCATGAAGTAAGGAAACAAAACTATCAATATGTTAAAGTGTTGTTGAACATTGATGGAACTTAACTGAACTAATGTTTGTTAAAAACACATATGATTATAAAACAAGAACAGACCACTTTTAGTCAATCAGATTGCCTCAGAGAAACGTTTCTCAGGAGGGCCTGGTCCTAATATTCCTTTCTGTTCACTTATCTTCCCTAGTCCTTGTGATGAATCGTCCACAGGTGCACTTGTGTCAGTGTTAACAGCCAATTCTCTCTGCAAAGTCGAGAAGAACAAATTAAAAAAATCGATCAAGAAGTTCAGAGTAATTTGATACTTGTTTAAAATGAGATATGGGAAGAAAAGGGTGCTTGCCTCATCATGATTATTGGAAACCTCAAAAGGTATTGGAGTCGTTAGGGGAGGCTCAAGATCTGGGTCTGGCTTTTGAAATATGAATGTTGCATAGAGCCCTGCCCAGAATAAGGATACAAGTAAATAGAAAAATACCAAAACTGAAGATTAAGATAAGATAGCATAAGATGATGCCAAGGTTACCTAACAAATCAAATGCTCTTGGGAGAAGTTTCCCCCTAGGGTCAATGAAGTTAGGGCCAGCATTCATCAGCAAGTTTGCCAATTGTGCTCTGCAATAAGAGTTGAATACAACTTCAGAAAGAAGCAACTATCATATACAAGGCTTATGATATGAGATCGAAAATCTGTAAACGTTCTAAGACTTTAGTACCTGTGATCATCATAAAAATCTGTTAAATTTTGAATCTCAACATATTCAAGGCCAGCCTCCCTGGCTAACCTGAATATCAAATACAAAAAGAAAAAAAACAAACGTTAGAAGACCAAGAATCAAAAGATATATACACATCGGACATAATTTGTAACTCAACTAGAACTCAACAACTTCGTCATGAATAGGATTGTAATAAAGATCTAATTTTACTTTAAGAGTTTTACGAATAAATACAATACCCCAGTTCAACAAGTGCACACTGTTAACAAGGTTATGAGACAGCATCCAATTATTGTTAAGTTTGCTACACAAAGAGGTGAGACATGGTACGCGAGAGCCAACCTGATTAAGCTTGGGAAGTGAACCAAGCAATGATCTTCAAAAGTGTTGTCACCTGAAAATTTCAGCTGGTACCTCTTTCCGAACAGTGGAAATCTGAGAAAAAAACCCAACTGTCTAACTTCAGAAAAGGAACTTGATGAAAAAACTTGACTTATTTCAGAAAAATGCTCACTTTTCTTCCTCCAATTCGAAAGTGATTATGTAACTTTCAGAACGAATGTAGTTAGGAAAAACATTAGACTTCGTCCCTCCACTCCTATTGTGGTATGCTTCAACATTTTTCTGGTACTTTGCCCTGTTCGACCAGAAAGTTAAAGGAACATATTACAACTGAACGAAAACTATAAAGCAGTAAAATGTTGATATAGATCATAGATGAGTTACAAATTTTAGTTTCAATTCACAGGAAACATCCGGACAGTCAAATATTACATATTCGAGTAATCTTAAAACAGTTTCACCAATGTGTACTCAAAACCAAGAATAAACCCTTGCAATCAAATGTTTGGTATTACACACAACAAACTTAGTACTCTTAATTTCAGATAACAAGATCATGTTACGTGAAGCAAGAAAAATTTTCTTCTTCCATGAATCATTAATTGGATACAATTAAGTACAACAAAGACAAGCCTTCTCTAATACATTTAGACTGACATTGACTTCATATGGAAAAGAGTAACAAAGATAAAAACTAGACAAGGCATTAGAGGAGAAAACCTCATAAAAAGTTGGAAGAATTCAAATGTAATCATACCATATGGTAGATGAGTCAGGAGTAATACCGAAAAAGTAACCCCCTGGTTTCAATAAACATGCTACATTAGTTAAGAGTCTTCTTGCATTCTCCTCCGTCTCAAAGCATAACTACATAAAGGAGATTTTCTGTCTTATATGCTATGTTGCCATCAATATGCAGAGAAAACGAACAAAATCTCAAACCTGCAGATGGTGCCAACAAGAAACTAAATCAGCCTGCTCCGCTTTCTTCTGTAGCTTAATTTCAAGATCGTCCTGTATCACCAAATAAATCAGAGAATACGAATTGTGCTTCAGGTAGCCTAATATCAGATGCCTCACCTTGCAAGGATCAGCTTCAAAGAACTCCAAATCGTAATTCTTCCTCCGACTCTCCCATGCTTCTCTTACGCAAGAAATCCCAGAAGACGATGTATCTGACATTGATAACAAATCACTCTTTGAGAAAGTCTAACTGATATTATTTGAGAAGATAAGTAAATGTATGGTCATACCGATTCCGATGTAGTGACCAATCGGAGCAGCTTCCCACTTTTCGGTGTCGGGAACTCCGCCGCAGTACAACTCACAAACCTAGAAGAAAGCGGAAAGAGACATAAAGGATGAGAATTTGTAAAGTAAATGGAGCTGAGAGGAAAAGAGATTGATAGATACAGTTGTATAAGGATGAGCGAAGATGTTGATTATGGCTGTCTTGGCGAAATCGAAGAGGCGATGATGACTCTGCTCCGATTTTGAACTCGCGAAGCCGCTCATTTCTTTCTTCTCCGGCCGAAATTTTTGAAATTTACATATTTTTGGCAACCAATTTTTATACCCTCTGTCCTTTTTTTTTTTTTTTTTTCTTCTTTTGTGGTTGTCTCAATAAGTAGTATTAGGCCTCGCCATTTTAACCGAACCAAACCGAATTTAGTTTATTCTGTTTGTTCGGTTCAGTTTATTCGGTTAGATCAGTTCAATTTGGCATAAAATTTATTTTAGTTTGGTTTTCGTTTTGGTTTGGTTTGGTGATTTTTTTAATTTTATTAAATTAACCTATTCGAGCCGAACCGAATTTACTAAAATAAACTGAAAAAACCAAAAAATTAAACCGAAATTAAAATTATTGAACCGAATAAACCGAATTTCAAAAACAAAAAACCGAACTAAATGTCGAACCGAACCGAATAAACCGAATGCCTAGCCGTACATACGTTTTGTGCATTGTTGTGATTTGGGATTACTCAAGATCCAAAATTCTAAAAATTAAAGAAAAGCATATCAAAAAGAGAAGAAATGTTACACTGTTATAAAGGTACTGTTACAGTATTATGTGGAATGAATAAACATAAATTATGAATTATTATTGAAAGAATTTTCTATTTTAAAAATTTTGGGATATTAAAATTTGAAATAGAAAAGATATGTTTACTAAATGTCTTACATTTATTTATTTTTATTAGAAAAATATTGGTGTCTATCATTTTCCACTCATTCTCTACTTTTATAACACTTCTTCATGGACTTGGGAAAATATAGTGAGGACTGAGGAAAACTACAATAAAATAAAAAGACTATAGTTATGGTGGAAGTTCTTCCTCAAGCAAAGTTTTGTTGATGACCATTTTAATATTGTGGATATGCTTCTAAAAATTTGAGGTATGTAGTGATTTTGTCAATAGATATAATAGATATGTAGCGGTGTCGTATGATCAAACACATATATATATATATATTTTTTTTTTTCTCTCAAATTTTTAAGTGTATGAAAGAAATTTCAGCATAATTTGTTTGGTTCTGTCTTTTTTATATACTATTTTCTTTTGTTTTTGCAACACATGTATAATTGTCTTCATATATGTTGTTATGTTCTTTACGTGAATTATGTTGGAGGATCTGATGTGTTTACTTATAATCTCAACTATACACACTATCTTTTTACTTTATGAAGTGCAATGATTTCTTTTTGACAATGTTTAAATCATCAACGTAACATATACCCAATGTAATAATCACGAATATAGATGTTACATATCCTTCATTTCTTTAAATTGACGACATTTTCAGTACCGACAACCGAAAGACATTAGATTAGTAATGATTCTACTAATTATTGGGTACTAAAATTTGAAACTTTTAGATTAAAGGCTTCGTGGATGAATCGACAGAAAATATAACTACACTTACACGTCTCTTAAATCTCCAACACAAAATGTAGTAAAATGCAAATGACAAGTCTCAATTTATCATTTCATTTCGCCTGTTGTGTTGATAGCTGAAATTATTTATTTTACTGAGCAAACAAAAATATCTCATGGAATTATGAATCTATAAGACCAAAACCAATTTTTGGTACTGTAAACCAAACAGAAAAATGAAACATGTGATCAGAGCTTATCCTCTGGTTTTGGATGTGGAAGTGCATGTGGGGTCCCAATGTTTTTTATTACGTAGTGACCCAAAATTCTGAATTTGATTAATCAGTTAATCTTTCTCACAAAAGAAGTCTTCGAACATCCTCAAAGTTTGAACGCAATTCAGACATAAACGAAGCTGAAATGAAAGCAATATATAAGTAGTCAAGTCAACGATGGTCGGTGACAGAAACTAGTGAATGTAATGTTGTTGTTACTTACCTCCAACTTGTCCATCGAATATCCGATGATCAGCAGATAACGTTACGATCATTTTCGTTACGACACAAGGCTTCTCAGCTCCTGAAACCAACAACAACAGCAAAAATTGCTCATAACCTCATCAAATTAGAAACCCAAAAGGATATTACTTTCTCACCATCAATTCCAATAACTGCCTCAACTACTTTGTTTCCTCTACCAATTGCTAGAATTCCAGACTGCAACAGAATTGACGGTCCACGCATTTATTATACAAAAACAACAAATTAGTCCGTAATTAACGTGAATTGTTAAGGCAAATATTACCTGAGGAGGGTTAATGATTGCACAGAACTGGTCCACAGGATACATTCCGAGATTCGAAATGCTGAAAAACGATTATGCGTAAGTAGAGGGAGCTTCACAGACAATGCTAAAGAACTTTAAAATGATGAATACCTGAATGTCCCTCCTTGAAACTCGTGCGGAGCAAGCTTTCCAGATCGTGCCTTTTGTGCCAGCTCCTTAACCTAATCAGCACATGACGTATGGAAAGAACTTGTCAAACAAGTGTATTCCTTCTATAGCTAAGCCTCAGAGAAAATTCAATTACCTCTAAGGAAATAGCAGATATAGATTTCTGGTCCGCGTTCCTGATAATTGGAGTCATTAAGCCCTGCAACACATGCCAAGATGATGAGGGATAAACTATTGCAGTAATCAGAAAATTTCAGAAAAATGTACCTTCTCGGTTGCAACTGCAATTGAAATATCAACATCCTTACACATAACAATATCTTCTTTTCCGGTATCCCAAAAAGCTGACAGACATTGAGACAAAAGACATTAAGCAACCAAAAAAGCAAGCACATGAAGACATATCATTCCCACGGGAGGCAGAAAACATTGCAATTAAAACTTCAACATTGGGCCCCAAGTCCTTTTTTGACCAAGAAAAACAAATTGAATCGTTTACAATGAGAATATCATGTCTCACCATTAGCTTGTCGTACATTCCTTAGTGTGACTGCCACTGCTTTGATAACTATGTCATTGACAGACACTTTTACACCATGGTTTTCTGTAGATCATGAAACAGAGTTCAGTCTGGGCCTCTCAAGTAGTCAACAAGTACAAAAAATGTGGAAAAGGAGCAGTCTACAAACCTTGAAGTTCTTTTCTAAATGCAAGAAGAGGATCCAATACAACATCTGCGAGCAAACTTAAATCTTTAGACAGCAAACAAATACACAAAGAAAGTACAAATGTTTAGATTACCAACCTGATGATAGATACAAATGGGGTATCTTCTGTTTCGATTCCAATAATCTTTTAGCTATAATCTGCCAAGTGAGAAGACAGAAGTCAGGGTTTCGATATGATTCTAGCAGCAAACTTCAATGCTGAAAGTATGTTCCCCTTAAGTGATGAACATTTCCCATCCATCATCAATAGTTGTAGATTTGACAAAAGCAACTAACAACCACCGATAAAGCTGACAGAAAAAGGACTTTGCAACCAAAAATTCTAGTGACCTGTCCTCAGGCAATTCTATGGCTGCATCAACTGAACCATTCCAGACCATGCAGAATGTAACCATGTACTTAAACGTGAACCATGTTACATATTTATCAACTCCAAACATCATACATGAAGCAATACACTAATTCAACTAAACCCTCCCTATCAAAGTAATTGAAACATGTAATCTGTGCTTTTCGATGGCAGCTTTCAAAGTTCTTCAAACTTCCATGGAAACCTTTGAACATGCTAGCATATTTTATAATGAGGTCAGAACGACCTTATCACCTTGTTTTCATACGAAGATATACTTCAACATGAGATACATTGTCCTTCTCCACATAAAGAGCAACAATGTTAAATTACCTTGCGAATTTGACTATTGGAAAAATCTTCATAATTATCTGACTGTGCCACAGAAGATTTTGACTCTGGCAGGGTCTCCTTTGATGGTTGTTTCTTCTTCGTAGATGCAGATGATTTAGATGTTTTCCCAGAAGCAAGTGCGGCCAAAACATCTGATTTCAGTAATGTGCCGTAGGGACCTGATGCCTCAAGTGATGATGCCTCTAAGCCATGTTCCAAAATCAACAGCTTGGCAGCAGGACTAATCTTTGTAAAGCCTGCTTTCTTCCCTCCAGATTTGTCTACAACACTTTCAGGGACTTGTGTAACCGTCTTAACCTCAGAACCACCTGTGGGAGAAGACTTGATGGCTTCAATACTTTCAGCATCTTCAACCTACATAGAAGAAGGATTAGTTTCTAATGTCCCCAAATCTGCAATCAATTCTATTTTTAAAGATTGTGTGTGCCGGCAAAACATTTTATTTCAGGCAATACATAACATAGTGTGGAACTAAAAGAGTGTCAACCAATATATGCACAAAAACGCATTACATACACTAAAATTGGATTAAATATACCAGTAGTTAAGAAGTTTCTGGTATCAAGAATTCAGACAATGTATATTTGAACTAAAACACTTACTATAAGGGCAATCGGCTTTCCAACGGCCACATCCTTGGAACCTTCAGGAATTAATATCTTAGCCAAGTACCTGACCCAAAAGTCATCCACCAAGTTATTCAATCTATTAATTTAACCCAAAAAAAAACTATACCCACAGATTATGAATGCTATATAGAGAAGAAGAAAAAAAGACGACAAGATGTTTAGCATACCCTTCTTCAAGACTTTCAAATTCCAGAGTGGCTTTGTCAGTCTCGATCTCACCTATGACATCACCCACTTCAATCTGTTGACCAGGATATGAGAAGACTCAATAGAGGAATAGGTATAAACACCTGATTACTTAAGGTAATATTACAATGCCAATATACTCTCAGTCTTGGATCAGCAGAAACTAACCTTGTCACCCTCTTTTTTCCACCATTTGGCAATGTTACCTTGATTCTGCACACCAATAAACAAATAAGTGATTCAGGGTCTTAGGATAAAAAGGTGAATGCATTATCATCCAAAACAAGCTAGCATAAAATATGAATCTCATACCATTGTAGGAGAAAGTGCTGGCATTTCTAAGACAACATGTGGTGGAAGATCTGATGCATCAGGCTGAATGGAACCTCCTTGTTGTGTATTTTCTTCAGGTTTCATCTCTTGATGAGCTGGTGTATCCTCTTTACCTGCTCGTCCACCCTCTACGGTAGCAGAAACATTTTTGATGTCGTCTTCTTCCTCAACCTTGGTTACAGGTAAACAAGACGAGATTAAAACTCTTTCCATCGAACTTATGTAACAAGCTGTCGACACCAAAAACAAGAAATATCATGTAGAGGACATGATATGAGAACTGGGAAACATAGGGTAATATTTTGAATAAAAGACGTAGATATCAATCCTGGTCATTTTTCCGACAGATTATATTGGTAAAAAAGCACCATAAAACTATGTGTTTCGTTAAGTTCTCCAGGATATCGACCCAGGAAACATATATAAATGAGGAGGCCAAGAACAGAATAGTTCAAGAAAAGGTGCTCCTAATGAGCGTAGAGCGTAGTTTGATGTCTGCATCACCTGTTATGAGATCATTCTTGGCTTCTATAATTCAATAAGACACTCATTCTGCTTACCATTATAGCAATTGGTTCATTAACAGGAATATCCTTTGACCCTTCAGTTACTAAGATCTTGGCCAGAAATCTACAAAACCATGCATAATTGTATGTCAATTGACATTTGCATATCCGTAGAACAAGTTAAATATTTGAATTTCCAAGGTAAGATGGAGTAAGAAATTAAAATATTTTTTCTCACAAAGAAATATAAATTAAACACAAATAATCATGACCGGGATTTTTAGAATTACCCTTCCTCTTGACTCTCAAATTCTACAGTGGCTTTGTCCGTCTCTATCTCACATAGTACATCACCCACCTCTATCTGTCAGGAAGAACCAAAATACAAACCAGTTACAGAGAAATTCCACATTCTATATTTTCTTTACCGGTTAATTATCAATTTATCAACCTTCTTGTATTATGATAATTCTTATATTACATCATACAAGTCGACTGAAGTTTTGTCAACCAATCATTAGAATTAACATACCTTGTCACCTTCTTTCTTCATCCATTTCGCAATATTTCCATGACTCTGCAAAAGCCCAAGAACATAAAACAATGACTTCTCACAGGGAGACAAAAATTCCTACTAAGATTGAAGTTCAATTTCCTACCATTGTAGGAGACAAGGCTGGCATTGAAAGAACTGTCTGTGTTGTTGCTCCTACAACCCAAAGCCAAATAAATTAACACAAAATTCTTGTAAACTAAATATTGCATGTCTTGTTAGTATTTTTAGAGTTAGATGGACGCACAAACATCAAAGAAAGGGTGCTATGGGAAATTTGTGCACCGGCATCAATCAACATCATTCTTTCTGATAGCGAAAATTGCCAATAATAATTCTTACTCTCCACTTAATATTTGTGCCTTGGTAATTTTTGTAGCTAAATCAATTTTATAATTGTCCGCAGGTTGATTTAACAGAAGAAAGTCCCGTAAATCGACAGGTTTAGGAATTCTACAATGGAATGGCTCTGTATACAGATTATGAAGATCCCTATGTGACAAGATAGCATAACAATGTATGAATACCTGAAGACGAAAAGTTTTGCACGCCAAATCGCAACTGCAGGAAAATAATGTATGTGAGAACAGAGAAACAGAGATCGATAGAAGTAAAAAAGCTGTACTAATGTTACACTTACAATGGGGTTTGGAGGACTATCATCCATTCTTGTAACCATGTCTATCAAGGCAGACCTGAAATGTGGATCAGACAATTTTGAAACATGAATACCATTGTTCAGTAGATACTAGTCAGCGACTAAGACATACAAATGAATTACATAGCCATCTTAACTTCTGTTCTAAATATAATCTTAAAACTTGAGTGCCTACAATCACACTGATTTCTCCAAAAATAAAACCTTTTCCTCTATTTCCAGGAAAGCAAAGTCATCAATATAGACAAATTCGAACACCTCGATGAAAAAAAAAGAATCTTAAAAGAAAATTGGACAGGACAGAGCCAAGAGAGAAAAGGATGAGACAGGAACTGGAATAGACTGTTAATGTAATTTTCAACTTAGTATTGATGTAGCAACAATTTGGGTAAACCTTTTCTGCAACCATCATCAATTGCCAAGATTTGTGGTCTAGAACACATACCTCACACCACGACTGCTACACGTCTTGTCATCCAGGTTGTATAGTCCATTAGAAAAGCTGAATCAGAGAGTTCATGGTCAAATGTATTTGAAAGCTAAAGAAATTACACCCGTCTTCGCTTCTATGAACAGAAATATACGAACTGTCATGCAAAACAACAAAAAAGGAAAATCGAGCATAGAAAATCCATTCCTATGTTCTGCTAATTACTTTCACCAGTAATGTTGTTAGAACCCAGTGGCAACTAAAACAAGATTTCTACCCAACAGTGTCTTTCCGAAAAGGATGAAACAAAAGTGGACTCAGGAAAAACAATCACCAAGGGGTGAGCCGGAATATTCTTTTTTTATTAACAACAAAGAACAAATTCAAGAACTCTAAGCGTTTAGAAAACACAATTCCATTTTGTTTGAGAAACTGGGCAGCTAGTTCTACCTAGACTGAACAAATAAGAAGACTATTTAGCTTGAGGTTATTGGAATTAACCGAGACAGAAAGAGCACTCAATTGTTCTTCAATGTGAGTAACATAATAGCTAAATTCCATCTCACAGACTAGAGAAGATAAACCCTCAATACCAGTTCAGAAGAGAAATAGCTTAATTGATTCCGAAGTAAACAAATCGGCATTTTATTTTATATCAATTAAATTGATCAATTCCAAAATTAAACTCTTAAGCAGCACTAAAGAATACACAAAGAGAAACTCATGAAAGTCAATGGAAGATCCCCCAAACAGAAGTGAACTTCACTTATCAGATTGGCAAAGATCGCACATGGAAGAGCAACTGCAAAACTTTGAAAGAGAAAAAGAGAAGACGCGTGGACAGAATAATCTTACCGAGTATGGAATCCGGAGGCAGGAGCGAGAAGACGAGCTCTGAGAAGTGAAGAAGTGCGGGTGATCGCTGCGTGCCGGAGAAGTGGAAGCACCATGACAGCACTTCGAGGGTTGGGCAAATATCACAAAAATGGGAAGAAGACGATGAAAATTGAAAATACTTTTTGATTTTGGTCAGATCGTAACGACGGCACTAACAAACAATCCAATGCTGTGACAAAAGTGTTGAGAATTCAGATACGGCCCGGTCCGGTAAAACCAGCAATCGCAACTCGAAAAGCCACATTTGGGGACTGGGGTTATTGGCTTACGTAGCTGATTAGTTTACTTTAAAAAGATGAAAGGGCAAAAATCTTAGAAATATCCAAATTCTTTTATTTTTTTAACGCAATACTTAATGAAATTACTGATGGTACAATAGCGTCAAGATACAGGAGGTTTAAAATATATTGAGATACTAAATTAAAATGGGGAAAAAGTTAAAAAAAACCAACTCTGCAATCGCGGAACATTTAACCCTGGACTTTCAAGTGATCCAAATTAAACGTCAATAATTTATCGGGGTGAATAATAAACATCTATTTTCGTTGACTAAGCCTAATTAGGCATGAAGTTAGTCAACTGTTAATCGAAGTTAACTCCGTTAAACGGAACAGTAACACCGTTTAATTAAACTAAACGGTGTCGTTTTAAGAACAGATTTGAGAACAGATTTAACGTTGTCTTCATCAATAGATATGCAAATCAATTCCCAAACCCTAATTGCTCTGCATAAGCTTATGTGAGTGAGATATGAGTTCTAATTCAGAGAAATCAATATCGAAAACAATGTGTGCATCTCGTGGTATTCCAGAGAAATGTGTGTGTGGTCGTGATGTGAAGATGTTCATATCGAAGACTCAAGACAATCTCGGCCGGCCGTTTTTCCAATGTGAATCCAAGCGAGATGTAAGTGATTACTGTATTGAACTTAATGAGGCTACTGA
>OVBE01007718.1:405-18112 GCA_900406425.1 Iberis pinnata
GGGTTCACATTCCAAAGGTTGAAAGAAAGCTTGAGAGTGTTGATGTTGTTGTTGTTGATGATGATGATGACGACCATACTCAATTTCTTCTGGGTTTGGATTCAATTGGAGTGGTATCTGATACCCATCAGCTAACTGTCACACATTTGTAATGTATCAATTTATTAATTTTTTATATATATTAACCAAAATAAATGAATTTATTTAAGCAATTAACTATATGTGGCGATCATGGGTATGTATATATTAATTAATTACCCTTAGTCTTAGAGTTTTGTTTGTCTCAGTCAACATACGTTCCTGCTCCAATTGAGTTTTGTTGATAATAATATTAGACGTTAATTTGGAGAAGAGACTAATCTATATATAACCATACTCAATTTTTTGTATTTATTTACCTTACTCTGAAGATCGTTGAGCTGGTCCAGCATGAATTGAGTCTGCAAAAACCCCCAAATTTGACATAGCATCTTAATTAATTGATATATGGAGTTCATATTTAATTAGTATATATATATGAGAAAGTGAAAAAGTACCCTGAGAGCTCTGATCTGCTTCAAGGAAGAATCAAGTTGTCTCTCAAGTGACTCAAGCTCCTTTGTACTAAGAGGTCCAAGATCTTCTCCCAATAGATTTCTATTTCAAGAAAATACTTAACAATCATCAATACTCTTCTACCTTTATGAGTTAATTATGTATGTACCTTTGGGTTCTCTGTAAGGCGTCGTAACGCTCCTTAAGCTTCAGATACTCTTGCTGGCTACTAAGTTCCTGTAACATTATATTATATATAGAGGAGGATCATTTTCAAATGTAGTTATGAATTAACGAATAAACAGAAAAATATGAAAGAAAGAAAGAGAATTGGGTACAACTGCTAAGGCCTCTCTTGAAGGCACATTGGGTTCTGGAGCTCCATAGTTGCACTTTTGGTACCTCTCAAGTGTCCTAAGCATGCTGCTTTAATTTGGTCATATCATTAATTAGTCATATTACAATCTGAGAGTCTTTCAGAGAAGATCTTGATATACCCAGAAAGACGGATTATATATCCAATGGACATTGGCGTCAATTCAAAACCAAAATTGGGAAGCCCTAAGGGTTAATTACTAAATTCCCCCATATATCTGACTGCTTAATTGATCGGATTGGGACGACCAAAACAACAATAGGTTGAAACTTTTAGCTATGAATAGAATATTCAATACATAAAAAACCCTAATTTATCTTAATTAATTACTACCAGCCCTAATTATATATCAGATCGATGGGTGTGTTAATTTGCAGAAAAAAATAAATTAAGCAGAAAGGATTCTGAAACAAAAAAGAAAAGAAAAGAAAAGAGAAAAGAATGAGATGAGAAAATCAAAACAAAAAAGGAAATCATAAGAAACATCAAAAAAAAGCTAATAATCCTTGTAAGTGAGATATGGGTATTCCAAAAAATTACCACTTTGCTATCTTTGAATGGATGATATATAGAAAGACGTACGACATAACACATCAGAGACCCATACAAACATATATATAATTTGGTTAATTATAAATAGATATAATAATAAAAAAAGGTACCTGGAACTACTGCAAAACTCGTACAGCTTGCCTCTATTTGAGAAGATGATGAGAGCAACTTCTGCATCACATAGAACAGAAAGCTCATAAGCTTTCTTCAATAGACCATTCCTTCTCTTTGCAAACGTCACTTGTCTATTGATCTTGTTCTCTATCCTCTTCAACTCCACTCTCCCTCTTCCCATCTTTCTTTATTTGATCCTATCTTAATTCTCTCTATCTTGATCAATTCCTTTTATATATAAGACTCTCTCTCTCTCTCTTCTTTTATATTCTTTTAAACCTTTTTTTTCTTATGTATACATATACATTTGTACAATCTCACAACACTTCTCTCAAGTACATTAACATGTCAGATTCTTTTCTCATATATTCTCTTTCCATATACTCTCATAATACTAAACTATCTAATATACCCTTAATTATTCTCTACTACTTACATCTTACAATGACCTCACCAATTATTTATAACATTTTAATTATGTTTACATATTTTTTTAGTTTGGTACATTCAGAGCCGGTTCTGAGATTTTAAAGGCCGCAACATAAAATAAAAAACATGGACCGGTTTTTAAATATAAAATTTTAAAAATGATCGGTTCTTAAAGTAAACTTTTGAAAATATAAAATAGAACGCAAACTCGTACCCATCAAGATGGAACTTGGGCACATTTTTTTTTTTTTGTCATCATAGCCTAGTGTCTAAGTAGTTCTCTCCTAACTGAGAGCGGCAGAGTTCGAACCCTAGTTGATGCAATAGATGCAGGGGTGACTATCATTGGGCCACTTGCTCATTTGCGGCACATTTTTATTTAAACACAATTATCACTGTCACCAACAATTTATGTAATATATTCGAGTGGTTAGTAAAATTATGGCCGAGTGAAAAAAAGAGTTAGATGCTTTTGTTTTGTTACTTTGATGACTCGCTAATGAGGTAAATTGGAATGTTTACATAAAAGAAAAAAAAAACCCTAAACATATAAAGAAACCAACTAAATAAAAGCTTTAATAATGGGATTTTAATAAGATGAAAGGGACAGAGATATTAAAAATCTTATGCTTCGGTGTTGAAAATGAGAGATAAAAAGAATCGACGGTGGAGAAGCCATGATATGGCGCGTGGTATGTTGAGTGATGGCAACCCTNGATTTTAAAGGCCGCAACATAAAATAAAAAACATGGACCAGTTTTTAAATATAAAATTTTAAAAATGATCGGTTCTTAAAGTAAAATTTTGAAAATATAAAATAAAACGCAAATTCGTACCCATCAAGATGGAACTTGGGCACATTTTTATTTATACACAATAATCACTGTCACCAACAATTTATGTAATATATTCGAGTGGTTAGTAAAATTATGGCCGAGTGAAAAAAGAGTTAGATGCTTTTGTTTTGTTACTTTGATGACTCGCTAATGAGGTAAATTGGAATTTTTACATAAAAGAAAAAAAAAACCCTAAACATTTAAAGAAACCAACTAAATAAAAGCTTTAATAATGGGATTTTAATATGATGAAAGGGACAGAGATATTAAAAATCTAATGCTTCGGTGTTGAAAATGAGAGATAAAATGAATCGACGGTGGAGAAGCCATGATATGGCGCGTGGTATGTTGAGTGATGGCAACCCTAAACAGAAAAAGAGTAGGACAATCAATGACAAACGACACGTGTCGATTCCTGGATGGTTAAGATCTGATAAATCCACCTGATTATTTTTTATTATTATTATTTGTAAAAAATCGAGTTCAGGGAATCATGTGACCTAACCTTAACTAGGTGAAGCCTCGTACGATTTTCTCAACTTACGGAACTACCCTNATTTTTATTATTTTTATTATTTGTAAAAAATCGAGTTCAGGGAATCATGTGACCTAACCTTAACTAGGTGAAGCCTCGTACGATTTTCTCAACTTACGGAACTACCCTTCTCATTGGTGTAATTTGTAAAGTAAAAAAAACACAACCCTTTTTGTCTTTCATTTATAATATCTATCTTCTTACTCTTAGATTTCTTTTCTTTTTTTCCACTTCCTATGTCATATACATTTTTGTCACTCACATTAAACTTTGATATATCATTTAATTAGTCTTTAAGTTAACAAACGTTCAGGGTTTTTTAGTTATATATGTTGATCAAGATCAACACAATCTAATTCGGTATGAAAGTGTCAGTGTGATGAGACACACAAATTATAAATGGATAAAATAAACAGAGATTTGAGTGTAAGTCATAGTTTATTTTGGTTATCTTAGGGTTTGTCCGATGTAAGAAATCATGTCTGACCAAAACTCTTGTTAGTGCTTTTTGGTTTCAAACTTAATTAATTGCTTTATTTTGACCAGTAAGTAGGTGATGGCCACAAAGATATGATTCAATTAGAAAAACTAAACATAGCATTATTTTCTGTTTGGTTATTTATAAATCTATAATCTTATTTTCTTTAATTTGCAAAATAAAACCCTCGCTTGATTCTACAAGTACTTACTTAAAGCAAATACGCATGCGCTCTATATATACATACAAGTGGGACTCAAGATTAAGATCTTTTTGATTTGCTTTAATTTTTAGGTAATAATTAATTTATTAATTACAGTCAAAATTAATTAGTTAAAAGGGTATATATGAGAAGAAAAGGAAGGGAAGTACGTATTCGTTGGTCATATTAAGTTGAATGTAAGATGACGACAATTGATAGAGATGATGATGATGATCGATGTGCATTAAACCAAAAGAGAAACTAAAAAGTACACTCATATATTTATTTCTTGATGTCATACCGATCAAGTCAAGCATCTATTATATGATCTTCTATTTTTTCTTTCCTTCTTTTTCTGTATTATTTCTCCCATTTTCTAATTCCCCCAAATATATATGTCATATACATTATATTCCTCTCACTTGTGGTGGATTTACAAGGAATGAGACCAACATTTGTACTAATTTAGCTTCAAAAGTTTCCAAACATTTCGAGGAAATAAAACATTCTTCTACTCTTTCAAATGTTTTATCCAGAAATATATACATACATATATAAATATAAAGTTATATGTCTTTCTAACTAAAAGATTATTAATCAGCAGTAACTAAGTAGATTAATTATCAATTTTCTATGATTCCATCTTCTCTATATGTAGAATTTCTAACACATTTTATTACGATAATGGTTGTTTTATAGGAAATCAAATCGATAAAAAAATTAATCACTTTTTTTACTTGTGTTGTGCCGGTATTTACTTATATATGTGTATATATAAGATATGCTAAACTTTGATGGTAAGACAAGATCTTGGAAGATATAAATCGTATAAAAATGGCTATCAGCGAACACAATTCTCGGTCGAAAGCATATAAAAAAAGGTTAAAATGACAGAAAGAAGAACATAAGAGAAAACACTCTTTTTCATTTCTCTTTGGGATGTAATGCTCTGAAACAAGACCCACCAGGATTGAGAGGATTTATGGATCCAACGGCCAAAATAAAAAATGCAATTACACACGTAGAAAGAAAGAAAGAAAGAAAGAATAGGAAGAATCTCGATGCTAAAGAGAGACGGTGATCGATGGTGAGAATTGTTGGACCACAACAACTTGCAATTGGAATTGCAAACTAACTAGCTATTACAAAATAAATGCCACGTGATTTCCTACACGACAGCTATGTTTCCAAGTACTGGTGATATATGTGGTCCATTCAATCGAACGGCTTTAGACCAATCTCGTTAAGGAATAAGCACCGTTCGATGAACCTGCTAAAAATAGACGGACAGGGTCCACGTCAAGACGTAATGGGAAAGGGACCCCCTTTCTAAAAATAGAAAGATGGGTTATCTTCAAAAGAAGTCACGTCTCTGGTTTTTCTGAGTGGGGTTAAGATTTTGGACCAGTCTCTAGTTTTTTTTCACCCCACCTCTGCGATATATAGTAAGTTACTGTAGTAATAGGCTCATAGTCATTATGCATTAAAAGGTCTTCTCCCTCCACCAAATAAAACTGCTTCATACGTTTATACAAGGGATTTTAATTTATACATTTATAAAACCACCTTTAAATTAAACTTAACTATAGAAATTATGAATTACTCTCCAATCCTAATAATCTATATAAGTTTGTATTACTAGCTATAGCAGGATATCAAGTCCACTTTGAATGCAATGCATGACAAGCAATGTTGACACACTAAATACTCTGATCCCTCCACTTATGATTACATGTTGTTAGATCTGTACTATGGCCAAGGATCGTAAACAATGGTTTTACGTTTCATATTCTTGTTCTAATAAGTTTACTTAAAATCTTTCTATGTGTATTATTAAAACTTACTCTCTCCGTTTCTGAAAGGATGATGTTTTAGAATTTAGTTTTGTTTCTAAAAAGATGATGTTTCAGGTGAAAACACTTTAAAAAAAGGCATAAAGTAAAGTAAAAGTTGTTTTTCTTAATCTACGTAAAAACTCCAAAACATCCTCCTTTCAGGAAGAGAGATTGTAATTAATAGTCTATTTTGTAACACATCCACGTTGACTCATTAGTCTATTTATAAAAGCTTACTAGCAACTAAATCATTAATTAATTAAATGGAATCGCAAAATAATAAACGTGAGAAAAGTTGCTAGGTACTTTAGTAAATCAAAAATAATATATCACTATACAAAAGTAATTATTCGTAGTTTATAAAGAGATTCACATTAGCAAATTGTTTATTTATTGTTAAAAAAACAATTAACCTCTTATCTTTTGGTAGTACGTCTTAACAATATCTTCACAAAAAACATGCCTTTGGTATTTTTCTCATATTGAAATTGAACATTAATAGAAACATATCTCATTAGTCATTTAAACATGGTTTCTTTTGCTTTAAGTTTTTTTGAAGAAAAAAATTACACTACTCCTCCTAGGTTCAATATTGCCCAAGGACAATGAGATTCAAGTCTCCATATTTTTTTCGTACTGAGCTGGTGACATAAAGATAAGAGCAATTTCAAAGGGCTCTCTAAATTCTAAATATAGAGAATGGGGATGCACCAAAGGAAACTCCAAATTTATATGTATTTTTTTAGTCCACATTTTTTAGTTCCTTGCTTTAGTTTTGATTCATAAATAATACTTTTAACTTTTGTATTAATCATTTTAGTACTAATTATTATGATTTACTTTAAATGTATATTAATTTTTTAATATTATAATTTAGAAATATATATTGGGAGATCTTGGAACAAGATCTCTTGGCATATTGCAATATTGTAATTAGGAAAGATTATTATTTTTGTATATTTCCTTATAGCTAAATAGGTAGATTCTTATTCTATTTATGTAAAGAACTTGGTCATCAAGTTTATGAATTTGTATAAATATGAACCTTTGGGCATGTGAATAAAAAGAGAGAAACTAATACTTCTAAGGTTTCCTCCAAATCTTGACAATATATAAAATAAAAATATAATATTAAAATAGAAGAAATATCACATACCATTAAAATCTATTTTACAAAATAAAAATATCAAACAAATTTAATACAAAAGAGAACAATACAAAAAAAATTACATAACACACAAATATTACAAAAAAAAACAAAGATTACACATATTTTGAATTTGAATTTATAATGTTATTGGTATGTTTTTCTACTAATTATGTAATTTTTAATGTTTTATCAATAAATATTGTATATATGTAATAACTAAACGGTAGTTGTTTTTATTATTTATCTGTAAGTTTTATGATGTTATACAATTATGAATAAAATTAGGGGCAATATCGTAATTTACAAACTTACTTCAAATTTAGAGTATTGCCTTTGGAGAGAAAACCATAATTCTCTAAATTTAAAGATCATCATTCTTCAAATTTAGAGAGTCCCGTTGGAGATGCTCTAAGTTGAATCTTCTAGAAAAACGGATTGATTTTTACCATAACATAAAAATATGAGAATTTTTTCTTATAAATTTTTATGAACAATTTATATTTTGTGTCACTATTGAATTCAATTTTTTTTTATATTGAATTCAAATATACTTAATGAAATTTATATTGATACCTTGCAGAGTTTTTTGGTAGTACACAATCAAATGGAACATCATCACCAAGAGAAGATTCATAATAATATAGTTTTCCACAATAAAATAATGAAAAATATGTTTTATGGACATTTTTATCTTAGATAATTTGGAAATAAAGTGTCTTTTAAATTCATTGGTGTTTAGGTGCTTTCACCCTAAAAGATTATCATTATATTCCAAGAATTAATGTACAAAAATCATTTACAATGACATAAATTAATTGTTTTAATAATAAAATTTTGTAAATATTTAATTTATAAAAGTTAATACTTTAAACTATGTAAGGTAAGTAAAAATTCTTACCTTTTACCTAGGCAATTAAATATCTTCAATTATCCTAACTCTCGTCTTCTTCATCTTTCTTCCCAAAATTCCTAGAGAGATAGAGAGAAAGGGATGTGTTTCCAAGATCTCGAAGCTAGTTCCAGATTTTTGTAGTAGCAAATTCATACCCTCACTCTTCTTTCATGTTGCTAATTATCATATTTAATTAGGGTTTTGTTGAATTTGTTTGATAAACGAGATGGCTGATCAAGGTTTGTTTGATAAATTCTTGATTGAGCTTTGTTTTGTTTTTTTTGTATGTGTGTTGAGCATTTGTTCTTTTGTATTGTTGGCAGACAAACCAAGATTACAAATATCAGAGTTGGTACAAATATTTCATCGAAACTTAGAAAAGCTAGTGAAGCAGACTTCTATGGAACAACTAGTATTAGAAATGTTAGACATGAAATTATTTACTATTAAACCAGTTTACGATGGTAATATAATTGGATCTTTGTTATATGTATTTTCCAAATGATGAACATTCAAATTTGGTTATATGTACATATTATCCATAAATCTATGTTATGTTTATAGATTTTTCTGGGTTAGTTTCTTTCATAGTTAAAGTAGTTTTGTTTAGTGACGTTCACAGTTAAAGCAGTCTCATTCACATACACTATTTTCGTGCACGATTAGTCTTCTTGTGAACAGTCTTCATTCACGATTGGAATAGTGTAAATCAGGATCGTTCACAATTGCATTTGTTTCAGTAACATGAACTACTGATGTGCACTTATCACATTCACGTGAACGTACTTCATGCATATATGTACATTCTACATTTTACAATTTCAATATAATATCACGTATGTGTAGAAGTCATGAAATGAAATATTATGTTTCCTTATTTTAAGCAACATTCAATATCATACTCTTTATTACAAAATTCTCATATAAAAAAATATAGTTATGGAATGTGAGTCTTTATTACAAAATTATGATATAAACAGGTAATTACGGAATGTGCATAATTTCAATAATCAATTATGTGGTAATCATATATATCAAAAAAAGAATTAATCACAATTTTTGAACACATATTTTGTTCATGTGATCAAATTCATTGACGTATGCAACTTACCATTCACATAAGTAATTTATATGCATATATTTAATTCATGTAAATAACATTTAGTCACAGATACACCTCTGTAACAGAATTTGAATGAAATTTTTTTAATAATCTTGTAAAATATTCAAATAATGAATCATAAAGTACCTAATATGCTAAACTAATATAGGAAATATTATAATGTTCTTGTATATGGTTAATAGTTAATGATTTAAATTTAATTAAAAAATTTCTTACATTAATACACATATATGATTTTCACTTTATTACACTTATTCTCATATCAATTACAATAATGTCACATTTCCTTAAACGTTATAGGTAATATTTGTTATTGTTTTATTAAAATAAGTAAATTATTTTCTAAAATAAAATCCACCAATTAAATGATTAAAATGAATTAAAAGAAAGGATATTTTCGGTAGATTTTTACAACTTACCAAAAAAAACCACCTAATTAACTAATAATGTTTTCTAACCAATCCTATTTTCAAATATTGTTTAAAAAACTACATAGTTTACAAAAATTCTTTAAAATGATAGATGGATGTTTCCAAATTTACCAATTACTGCCAAAAAATGGCATTACAATTCAAAAAAGATGAGAACTAATTAAGAACAAGATTCAAGTCATCATGGACACAATTTTTTCCATTTTGTGTTTTCTACTAGGTATACTGCAATATAACTTGTCTATAATGGTTACAATAGTATTCTTCGTTCTATATTTAGATTTGCTTGTTCTTTAATTGATCGATATATACTTTGCAATAACACTACTTAAAACATAATCATCCATTTATTGTTATTGTTTTCTACATTTAAGGAATAAGAAGGATTCATTGGGTTTTAGCTTTGATAAGAGTTAAAATGAGTATTTAATGTATACAGTATAGCAGAAACATGTTGGTATTATGCACTTATCCCCGTTACTTGTTATTATTGGCTATTTAGAACTATTGAGATAAAACTATGATTTTTAGCTTGCGTGATGCGCGAATTGTTTTCAATTCTTCGTATTATTTTTATTTATGTTCTCTATTTTTGTTTTAAATTCCAAATTATTTTGTGGAGATTAAGTTGTTTGTCAAATTTTTTGACTTTGTTAATTAGTTATTGTTTTTTTTTTTTGTTTTCCAAATGATCACATTTGGAATAACTGATCATTTTAAAATATTTTCTTCTTATTTGGTTTTTATTTTATTCTTTGTTTAGTGTTTTCTTTTCTTTTTCCATTTTTTGGGTTTTTCTTTAAATATATTTTTGTTCATAAAAAATAATATATATATATATATATATATTAACTAAAAACATATTTTAGGTATAACTTATAATTTATATTCTTCTTTTTTCCATTTATATTTGATTTATTAGGTATATATTCAAAATATTGTATATATTTTATTTCTTTTGTACATTTAACTGCGTTAGTAATTTTTCGATTTTATGTTGCCATTAATATTGTTCTTTTTAATTATTTTGTTTTAGAATGGTTTTGTTATGTTGATTGTTTGATAATGTCGCATACCACTCTTTTTTCGTAGTTTGATGGAATGTTAATATTTTTCTGTATCTGTGAGTATTCTAGAGAATTTTTTTTTTATAATACATGCTTAAAATTTTTACCCTTGTTTCTCTTTATGTTATTTGTTAAATGTTTTTAAAATTGTATTACTTGATGCTTTCATTAGCATCAATTGTCTAATTAATCGTATTAGTTTGTTAGTTTATTGTTGATTATTGTTTGCATATTTTGTGAATTGTAAACTTGTAATTTCTATTGGGATTATTAAGTCCTTGCTAAGTCTAACTACATGATGAGTGTTGACGTTAGTCAGTGAAAATTTTATTTTCTTTGTAGTATAATCAAGATAAGTATTTGTAATAATTTACGTAAAACCAAATAGAAGTATACATATATGCAAATAAATATCCATAATCACATGTTATGTGTTTGGATATGCATATACTTCTTTGCATGGCCAAAATCAATGAAGGTAAAAAATAGTGTAAGAAAAGAATCTGTTTTTTTACTTTGCAAAATGGTGGCACACTGTTTCTTTTTCATTTTTTTGTCTTCTTAGCTTTTTCATGGCAGTTAGATTTTACGAGATTACCAATCATTTATTCATCATCTCTATATATAATTAAGATATTATCCAAAATCAAACATAAAACATTAAAATATGTTCGCAAGCATAACAAAAATTAAAAGAGAACTTACGTCTTTACATTACATGAATCTCCGATCCAAAATGATGTAATGTAGTATATGCATCTATGAAACGACCAATAATATTTTCGATGCAGTGAAATGTGCAAGCTCATCTACTTCATCTGTCAATGGATAGACTAGGGTCATTGTTGAGAAACCTTTTGGCTGAGATTCTGACACCTCGGTTGCTTCAACAAAGTCTCTTAAACTGTACCTGGAAAAAGACCAAATATTTAGGTGGAGCTATTGTATTTATGTTACTTTATGATAGCTTTGGATGCCTAGCTGATGTAGAACATTGATTTATGCAGGATAGACCATTTCTTAAGAAAGGAGCTAGTTGAGAAGTTGTCAGTTTTTCGGTTCTCAAATCTTATATTTGAGCCCGTATGGTCAAGGCAATATATAAGGAACGTGCAATTCATATTTTCTAAGAATTTTGGCACTAAAGGACGCTGAGGGTAATTGTTGTTCTTCTCTGTCTGACTCTTACCTTTTCTTATGTGTTGTTGAAACCCTCTTCTGTCAATTCAGGTACTTTGACAATTGTAGAATAATAAGAGACATAATGCATAATCACATGCTTCAGGTATTAGCGCTTTTCTTTATGGAACCGCCGGTTAGTTTGGATACAGAGAATATGGGAAATGAAAAGGTCTCATAGTGTTTCCTTTCATATAACATTGTTATTTTAAAGGCGGTATTTTTATTTCTTTGCGTCAATGCATGGTAAAGGTACTACCAATAAAACTTGAAGATGTGGTGATAGGACAGAACAAAAGTCACATCAGAGGAGGAGTTACTTATTCATGCTATATCGATGATAAAATTGTGCCAAACGACAGTCGGACTCCGTCGTTTGCAGCTGCTGCACTTTTTATTAACAATGCAAGATGAGAATCATGGGATGGTGTACATATTCTAATGAAAGCTCGGAAAGTACTAAACACTCGAATGTACCAAAATTCTGTGCTATTTATTTGATTTGGCATTTATGTAAGAAAAATAAGAAGAAGAAGAAGAAGAAGAAGAAGCACGTCATAGCACAAATCTATCATTGATTCTTTCAGACATTAAACATTATTAATAACAAGAAGCTCCACCCTAAACCTGTAAACAATTGATTAAAATTGTTACTATATTTCTAATTTTTCGAAAGGTGATTGTAACTGAAACGTTACCTTATGACTTCAATAGCGTTTTCTTCATAGCATATGTTGCATTGCAAAGATGTCTCTGTCTTATTTAGTTTCTTTGAGTATTTTGCACATGCCAAATAGTTCCATCCATTCCGAATTTGTATGTCAACGATTGTTGCTTGACAAATAATTTCCTTTTCCTAGTAGAATATACAATAATAATCATTTTTTATATCAAGTATTTTCAGTTATCTAAAATACCATCCAAAGCACAATATATATAAAGAAAAAGAACATAGATCAATAATATAATTGACCAAGGCATGGAGCATTTCTCACTGTATCTTTAAATAACAAAACGAAGAGCAATTTTTAAAGCTCAAAATTTGTGAGAATCTACTTAAAGGTAAAAATGGAGAAGAAAGCAGAAGCATGAAGTATGGTTGAGATCGTTGTGTTAACTTGTGTGATTTGCTCAATGCACTCTAATATATTCGTAAATTTATTTTGATTGGGTATTATGTATCTATTGACTTCCTTTAGATATGTACTCTAAGATTTTGGTGATGGTCCAAGTTTCATAATCATTTGTAACAGTCTTGTCATTAGCAATAGTTACTTCATCAATAGTGTCGTTTAGTCTCTTCCTTTCAATAAGAGTTATGAAAGAAAACTCATTATTAAAAGGGAAAAGATAGGAAGTTTTTATTGTTTTGGTTAATAAGTTTATATTGATATTAATGTAACATACCTAGATGTGAAAGTTTTGGTTGCTATCATTTAAAAATCTGTGTAGTATTTTGTAGACCCCGTTGAGCTTAAATGTAGTTTTCCTATCATGAAAAAATTAAAAATATCAAACTTCAAAATTTTAATTTGCAATAAAGATAAGTTATATTGTAAGAAAAGGTTATCTAAGTAATGATGGTTTGATTTTTTTTTTCCCATAATTGTGAAAGAGTATTTTGAAATTTTAATTAGTAGAATTTTTTTAATAATAATAGCAAACTTCTCGGGATTCAAGCATGTTACGACTATGAAATTACACTTGTGTCCAATTTTCTTGAAAACTCTTCAGAATGCAGAAGCTTGGGCATCCCATAGAGTCAAACGGACGGTCACACCTCTTCAAAAACGATATAAATATTATTACGATCATTTACCAAAATTACAGTTCATTATCATGAGTGACTTTGAGAACATGAAAGATGGAAAATAGTTTATACTAATAAAATATCATTTGCACAAAATAAAATGGAAATTATAATAGTTATACAACATACACAAATGAAATTATAAATAGTATTGAATTTTTGTAAGTTTGCTTTGAATATATATATATCAGTTTATATAACTGTTTATATTAAATTTATTTGAGTTATATAAGTGGTTTATGTTAATTTTAGTTTTGTAGTCAGAAAATATGATTAACAAAAATAACCAAAGTGAGTTAAATATAGTTTTTGAAAGTCACTTACTGCTCGACAAGCAAAATGATAATAATCTTTTGTGTTGAAGTTGAATCTTCTAAATTTGGACATAGAACTTTTAGTAGTTGTTCCACAATATCTGAAAATAAGGAGGAGTCAGTAGCACGAAAATATATTAAAACTTTAGATTTATCTTACCAAAAAATTGTAAGTTAGTTCGAGCAAGTGTTTCAAAATCAGTGTATGGACGCAACCAGAATTTTTCTTCTTTAATTGTTGGGAGAACATCATCTGGAACCTCTAACACTTCAGTTGTGTCCGTAAAACGTAGAAGATATGAATTGTCAGTGATCTTATAGTGACTATAACTCTGCACGACTTCAAATTCGCTTAGGTAATATATGTTCCCTTCTTTTTACAGATTCTTGAATTTGTCCATGCGTTGATGATGAATCAAAACTTGCATAAGAGTGTCCTGATTTGGAGCATTTAATAGAAGATAAATAAGTAGACTGGTTATGAGATACAAATATATATATATATATATATATGTCTGAAAGTTATATGTATGAAGGTTATTTATATAGATATTACAATTACAAATCACGGCTACATTTTCTTCGGTCCCTTATTTTACAATTTAAGAAAAACCCCATTTCTTCATTTCTTCTCAATTTTGTTTTGAATACAGCATCTCAAATCTAGAGCTATTTTGCTCGTTTTCGTGTTTTATCCATATTTGATTCTTATCATTATGAGTCATTTGTTATTCTGGTTAATCCACATCTAGAATCCTAAAAATTTTACATCAAAACCAAAATCTATAGTTCCAAAAAAATAAAAAATAATAACTTAAAACCTAAAGCAAACAACAAGATGAATTTATATGTATTGTAACAAATATAGATAACGGATTTGGTTACAAAATATAAACAACATATGTAATATTTGTATACGTAATGTTGTTAAACAATATAATATCACTATGAGTTTTAAACCTATAGTTTTACATTAAAACCAAAATCTATAGTTCCCAAAATATAAAAACTTAAAACCTAAAGCAAAAACACAAGATGAATCTATACGGATTGTTACAACTACAGAGAACGGATTTTGTTACAAAATATTAACAACATATGATACTTAATGTTGTTAAACAATATAATATCACTATAATTTTTAAACCTATAGTAGTACTTCCCGAGTTGCTACTTTTAAAAAAGTTGGATTGTAATACCTTCTCATCCATGATTAAGAGGTCGAAACTCATCAAAGCATTGTTTTGTTTGAAATTCTTCACCTCCCACAAACGCAATGATCGGACCACTATGTTTTGGTTAAGCCTTTCTTTCTCAAGTTTTTCAAGGGGAATTGTCTTACGGAGTAGACGAGCGATGCCAGATTCTGCCATACTTGTATGGTAGAACCTGTGAAAAAAACATAGCGATGTTAGAGTTTAATTGCTTTCAAAAGATGCTGGAATATAAATAACAGAGGTTGTGTTTGAATGTGTGAGGCTAGAATATAAAGTTTAATTGTTTGAATGTATTTCTTACAAATAGAGAGGTGATGTTCGTAAGTGTGGCTTTTTGTGTGTGACTTGTTTTGCGTTTTATAGTAGTTTAAATTGTGATGATTGATGACTTTGTAATAAGTGATTTAACAATTTAAGATATAGTCAAACTTTTAGGATTTGGAGATAATATTTAATAATTGACAAAGGAAGTTTGAAGAAGAAAATAATTAGTTATGAGCATTATAAAAAGAGCATATTAGTTTTTTTCAACTCAGACACGTTAAAGATCTTGAACTTTTTGAATCATGTAAAAAACAACTTCTATTCTTTGTATTCTACCATATGACATAGTCAAACATTTGATATTTTATAATTCACTAAGGTAGTTGGAAGGACTAAATAATTAGTTGAATTCTCTAGATGAGCATTATAAATAGGGCATAATAGCTTCTTCTTTTTTGAATAACATAAACGTTAACTTGCAAGAACTTCTAAATCATGAAAAGAACCTCTTCTAATATTCTTTCTATTCTACCATATGACATGCTACTTGTCATACTTTCTAAAGTTGGTTCAAATTTTGTTGTAGATTTGGGATCATGCATGTTAACTTGCAAATTGTTGTTAAGTCTCACAAAATACCATGATGTTCTTAGAACTCTACCTTTGGAAAGCATCATCACTCCCCTTTACATGGAAGTACCAAAAGAATTCTCATTTTTGGAGGAGTGTGCCACTTACGGTAATGTGCATGCTCTCTTTTTATGTGGATTATTTAATTATTTTCACCTTAAAAATGCAAGTAAAGATTTAAAGCAAATACTAAGGACAACTAAAGAAACACACTCAGAAGCTATGTACCTTTATGGAATGATAATGCTAAAATAAGTTGGTAGTTTTGATGATGGAAGTAACTATCTTACTCAACTTTAGAAATATCATGGGATAGAAACAATTAGGAAATGTCACCTAAATGTATGGCGGGTGATTTGGGAAATGAGTGTGAAAGAATACCGAGAATATGATATTCTACTATCTCTTATGGAAGTTGGTGAGGATTGCAATATTCAAGATTTGAACAAAGAGTGCGACCAATGCTTTCTCCGCAAAGAGATTTTTCAATTCATGGACTACATGAATTAAGTGAACTTAAGTAACTTTAATTTTTAACACACATTTCTTTCTTTTAGATAATATTAAAATAAGTGGATTAGAATGTAGGGTATACTTTCTAATTGATTTTTATTGGTTTGTAATAGATATTATTAATATAACTTCTGTTAAGGATTCTAAGTATTATTTTAACAGTTTGATATGTGTATATTCTGTTACCTTCATTTTTTTCTCCTAATAACATAATTTTTGGAATTAATAGAGTTAATGTTTGGTTGATGCAAATTTGAATATAGATAACAAAGTTAGTAAGGAGTACCTGCTTTTCATGGGTAAATAACATTGTATGTTCTTCAACAACTATCCCAGCTAGCAACGATGATTTGGTTTCACTTGTCCCTGTCCTTACTCATGACAAGAAGGAAGCAGCGATTAATTCTTTGGACGAGAAGGAACTATTTGAATCAAAACAGGCTGAAGGAAAAACAATTATTTCTTTTATACATAGTTGTTGAAGAACATGCCTATCATTCTCAACATTATCATCTTGAAACTTGGAAAGAGCAATCAATACCTTTAGATTGTTACCAAAGAGTTTCATATCAGCTGTAGCTTTATCATCTCAAATGCCGATGAAAGTTTCAAATGTTGCCTTAGATGGGAAACAAATATATCAGAGAGTGGGCATCAAGAAGTGTAGGGCTCTAATTATAAATGGATATATAAACAGAAGCAAAATTCAAATTCTCACAAGTAGGATGAAGAAAGACAAAGAAAAAACAAGCGTGAAAACAAACCTAAACAAAACTAATGTATAAATCCATTCATGCAAGAAGGTGGGATGCAGTCATCCCAAAATTTTTTGGAAACATCCAAAGTTATTATCAAATATAAACATATATTAGATCAATTCACCATAATGGAGCTAAGAAAGTAGGATTTACCATTGTATCTGATCACTGAAGCACCTCAGAAGCAAATTTTCTTCCTCAAATCTACAACAACCAAATAAACAATGATAGACATCACAAAATTTAGAGCCCTACAACAACCAGATAAACATAAGAGTTCTGCAAACACACAACCAAGAGACCAAAGATCGACCTCTAGTCCGTACATTGTAGAGCCATAGAGCAGTTATGGCGGCCTAAACCAACGGGTTCCCACACAAGATGTCATCAAACCTTGTGTACCATACCATGCTTCCTCAACGTCATAAGAAAAAGAGTTGCTACTGTGGAAACCCGTATTTTGACGAG
>OVBE01007719.1:0-18111 GCA_900406425.1 Iberis pinnata
AACACTAATTAAAAATTTAATTTGATTCAAATTACAATAACTTTATGTTGCTTTGGAATGATTTTTTTTTTTACAAAAAAGTTTGGATACCCGAACCCGAAGCTAAAATATCCGAACCCGATCCGGAACTATAAAATACCCGAACGGGTTCTAAGCCTCCAACCCAAAAAACCCGAAAACCCGAAAAAACCGACCCGAACCCGAACGGGTACCCGAATGCCCACCCCTACTTCTTGGACTGATTTGAAGATCACTCTCTTTGCTCCTGACAAAGCTGCTCTGTACAAGATATATTGTCATAACTGTCTGCCTACCAAGAACACCACCTACAATATAGTCTCTCGTGCTCGTTTGGTTTATCGGATTTTTTATGGGATTCCCATTGATTTTGGGTGTTTGATCTATCATCAAGTTCTGCAAAGAGGATATGAGCCAGATACCCAAGCACTATTTTCGTTTCCATCCTTGATCTTTCGCCTGTTGCAACATCAACGTCTTGTGACCCTTAACGAGTCTAAGTGTCTTTAAGCTCTGACTGAGTATCGTATGGACCCTCGCCTTGGCACTCCTACAGGTCACCCTGATTCATTACGCCAGGCAACCATTCAGGCCATACGCATTCTCCAACATGCACTTGATTCAGGTAAGTTATCTATTCCTCTTCCTTTATTATTACATTTCAGATGTTATTGACTGAGTTGTGCTACCAAGCAGGGGGAGATCAGGCTGAACATGATAAAATTGTTGAAGAAGTAGATGCTGACCAGTGATTTCTTAAGCTTATTGACTAGTTTTTATTTTATCTTTTGTATTAAGCAAAACCATGTTTAATTTCGAGGTTGAACCTCTTGTTTCTAGTTGTTGTGTTCTGAACTTAAAATGTTTATTCCTGATTAAGGATTGGTATTTGTTTTGTTTGGTGACCAGCGTTTGTTTGATGCAATATTACATCAGCTTTTCAAAATTACGTTTGGTGTTGTTTGGTTTATGTCTGTGCAGGTGATGCTTAATTATCAAACTCAGTCAAAAAGGGGGAGATTGTGGATGCAAGGAATTGATGACGCAACATCAAGAGGAATCACAACTCAAAGGAAGTGGGAATAACAACTTGGGGTCATTAAGTGTTTTCACGAATGGAAGATTGCGAATAAAAGCAAAAGAGGAAATGAAGATTATGGAATATTTGAGAAAGGGAATCAGATCGAGATGAGAAAGGAAACAAACTTAAGGGTTTTGCGTGTAAAGAATAAAAGGTGGTGCGAGGTGTAAAAGAAACTTACGCCGCAAAAGTGAGATTGGGTTTTCGGTTGAGAGAGTTTTTGATCTTAGTGAGGTATTGGGTGAGAGTTCTTGTTTTAGTTTGTGAGAGTACAACACAAGTATACTAGAGAACAACTTGTGATACAAGATTGAAAAGAAATTCTTGTAATTGTATTATCAAACGTGAAATAAAGTTTTGAGTTAAGGGAAAAAGGTTGTCTCTGTTTTTCAAAGATCTCCGTCAACTGCCAAAGATTCTAATTCTACTATATACATGATTAAGTTGTGAAGCATGGAGATTATGAAGAAGATTTTTTCTCTACCATTTATCAATTCCTTCCTTGATAACATTTTTGAATATCACAGTCCTTAAGTTTTATGTTTAGAAACCTCTTGAAGATTTCTTTTACCAATTATGGCCTATCCGTTCTTCTCTCAAAGTGGTGACTCTAGATAAAAGAGAGCATTTCCTTATAGAGCCATCGACTAAAACTTGAAGAGCGTATTTCATTTTTCTTTGATATTTTAAAATCTTCAAAATCTTTTTTTCTTTTTATTGATATTTCTAAATTTTAAAGGTGAATCATATTTTGATGTTCATGTTATTAGAGCATCCTAAAGACAAGTCCAATATTATTCCAACGAACCAAAAACCTAAGTGTCTTAAGTTTTATCAACTAGTATAAATATTTATTTCAAGATGACAATGATTATAATTTTGAGAGTTGCCACTTTGAGCAACTTTTTATATAGAATCAATTTTAAAATTATTCTTTGTGACAAGGAAAAAATGTCAAAATAATCACGAACTTTCAAATTTAGACCAAAAAAGCTTGTACTTATTCGTGAGCCATTTAAATCCTAATATTTTCATATAATTCCATTTAAAGAACCAATTATGTGTTGACTAGTCCATTTTAGACACGTAGTTAGTCAACTGTTATCTCAATCTAACAACGTTAACGTAATGTTAACATAAAGTTAACCTTTGTTTTTTAGTGCTTTTTCTTTTGCCTATTCTCTATTAGTTGAATGATTCTTTGAGAGAAAATGACCATTGATCATCATTGGCTTCCAATGGCATTGCACTCATAAAAACACTCAAATCCCAAAAGAAAGATAGTAAAAAGCTTGAAGAAAAAGTCAAATATGGATTCTGATTAATGGCTATTTGAATCTCGTCTTTCTTCTTCTTCTTCGTCATATTCTCACTTTGGAGAATCTCCTGCTAGCTCTGATTTTCGTCGTCGTGGCTCTCTTCTTCGTCTCAAATAATATCGCATTTCTCAACAAAACAGTAGTCGTAATCAAACAAATGTGCGACGAGACTACCAATAACTAAGGGTTTCAGAGTAGAAACCAATTGAAACCCGTGAAGTGGTACATCCGCGAGGGATCGAAGCCGGAGATGAAGACATAGGCACGCAAAGAGCAAAGAGATTCATTAAGGAAGGTGTTCAATTCTATAGTAATGGAGACTTCTACGAAGGAGAGTTTGAGAAAGGAAAGTGCAATGGGAGTGGAGTTTACTACTATTTCGTGAAAGGAAGAGAGATATGAAGGAGATTGGATCGATGGGAGATACGATGGTCATGGGATTGAAAGCTGGCTAGAGGAAGTAGATACAAAGGTCAGTATAGGCAAGGTTTTAGACATGGCTATGGAGTTTACTAATTCTACACTAGAGATTGCTATGCTGGTGAATAGTTCAATGGACAGGGCCATGAGATTGGTGTTCATTCTTGTGTTGATGGTAGCTCTTATGTTGGAGATTCTGATTTGATGCCAAACATGGACTTGGATCTTACCATTTCATGTATCTTTCTATTTGACTTTTAATCTATTAACTGATTCAAGACAAAATCTTTATATTTTGTAAAATCTGTTGAAATGGAGATTATATGTAGGTGCATATACGTTTAGAACAAGTGATGCTAAATCTGGTGAATGGGATTCAGGGAATCTTGTAACTTTTCTTCCTTATACAAGCGAGCAGGTTTGAGAGCGGTTCAAGCTTTGACTTTTTCTTCAAGTCTTTCACTATCTTTATTTGGGATTTAAATTCGATCAATGGTCATCTTCTCTCAAAGAATCATTTAACGAACAGAATATAGGTAAAAGGAAAAACACTAAAAACCAAAAGTCACTTTCTATTAACCTTAAATTAACGGCGTTAATTTGAGATAATATTTGACTAACTACGCGTCTAAAATGGATCAGTCAATGTACAATTGGTTCTTTAAATGGCTTAATATAAAAATATTAGAATTTAAATGATTTACTAAAGAGTACAAGCTTTTTTCAGCCTAAATTTAAAAATTTAAGATTATTTTGACATTTTTCCCTTTTTGACGATCTAAAGTTGTTTCATTTCTTACTAACTTGCATATCAATAAAGCTTTAATCAGCTATTTCATTATCTTAATTTTCAAATTACGTTCTATCTAGTAATATTCTAAAAGGCTTGAATCCACCTACTTTGGATTTTCCCACACATGTTACATCATTTGCGTTTTAGCACCAAAGTCAACTCAAGAGAAAAGAGATTACAAAGTAGCAAGATTGTCACACAGGACATGAAGTCAAAATAAGTGTGGATTAAAAAATATAAGCTCTCTAAGTCTATATCATGATCCTTGATATTTTGGCTTTGAAGTTCAGTCCTCGGTTAGGTTTTAATTCAACGAAGCACAAATATTATAGTGTCTGTCATGCATCCCAAGAACATTGATTTATGACTAGGCAATGATGCAGCAACTAAGTTGAGTGCAGAAAAGAGCTTATCATATCACGTTTCTCATCGTATCTTCTGGCGGAAAAACAAGAAAAAGGATATCAAACAAGATAACAGAGAGAGAGACAGTGAAGAGATTAACAAATGGAACACTTAAGCCCTTTTGCCGCTGCTAGGGTTGGACTTAGGGCAGAGATTCCACCGTCCCTTAGCACGTCGACGCTTTATGGTGGCTCTACCACTAGTGGTTCTCATCCTCCTACGGAAACCGTGAGTCCTAGCCAACGATTTTCTTGATCTACTTCTCTTTGTTTGACACAGAGCAGCTTTTCCAGCTCTCACCACAAGGCCTCTGCGTTTCTGTCCATTGAGTCCACTAGTTTCTCTGCTGAGATCAAACGTAATGGACAAACCTGCAAAAAGAAATATCACATTTATATGTCTGGTTAGTATTGATATAGATATTCTTTATCTCCAGTCTCCAAGGCTGTAGCATACCCAAAAATAACCGACAATACAACTTCTAATCGACAGAGTAAAAAAATGTACATGAAATTGACTTCATGGCATCATCAGACACGTTTATGTAGTGCTTTACAGTCACGGATTGAAAAGCTATGAGCTAGATAAGAATCATAGAAAGTCTATAGAACCAGGTAAGCAAGATGAATCTAATAGGCTTGATGGCAAAGATGAGCCACCAATTAGTAAAACTCAATTAGTAAGTCAAGTCTTGTTTTCTGTTGAGTTTACTTAACTTTACTAATTGAGTTTTACTAGAAAATATCAAAAGTTATTGGCTTCCTAACCCAAAACCAAATTAACCATTACAACTTTCTCAATTCTCAAATTCAAAAGATAGCATAACTAAACCCAGGAGAACAACAGTGATATAATCCACAAATCCCAAAATCAAAATTGGGAGAAAACTTGATAAACTATTACAACACAAAACAACAGTACCAGGCTAAATTGAGGAGACTAACCAGAAAATGTAGACGCTAGGGAAAGAGGTGAAGAGAGAAACGAGCAGTGGAGCAGCTGAGAAGAAGCGGAGGCGGAAGTAGAAGATTTTAGAGAAGACGGACTCTTTCTCGAACCCGTACGCAGTGAAAGAGAAGCGGAAGGCCCACTAATCTTGCCGTTCGAAGCAGGATGCCATAAAAGCGACGAAGCCGAAGCTACAACGGAGGTGGATAAGGAAGCCATTCAAATTCTATTTCTTATCTTCTTCCCATTTTCCTTTACATACAGTGCAGATGATATATCCTCTACGGACTCTACTAGCGTAAGCTTAGTCTGAACACCAATAAACATGTACCACGTGGCTGCCCATAAGACTAGAACCGAACAAAAGTAATCGCCTCTGTATACCGGACTGTACCGGAAATTTAGCCTATATACTTTGAACCGATGATGTTTTTAGCTAACAAAACCCGAACACTTGAGAAATTAAGAGGGGATGGGAGCCAAAACAAAAATACACTAAGCTGAAAAGTTACGATCCATAAATGTATCACCAACATTTATCCGATTAGAAAACTCACACAAGTTCTTGTTTGGTTTTGTAAACTTTTGAAATAAAATAAAAAATTAAAAAAGTTCTTTGGAATGGTAGAACAAAACCTATATCGAAAAATACACATATCAAACTCAACAACCAAAGATATATCGAAAAATATACGGGCAAGGAAAACGGACAACTAGGATCAAGCTCTCAAGTCTCAACAACCAAAGATCAGAGAAACACCCAAGCAAAGCAAAAATACACATTCAACTCAAACAGTTGACAAGACCTAATCTAAGTCCATACTCTACCGAAGCAGGAACTAAAGACCTATCCACAACCTCAAACACAAACTAGTTGATATTGCTTGCTAAACCTCGTTAACCCGACAAAAGAAACACAAAGCCAAAGGTGAACTGAAAGAAACAGAGTCTGACAAGAAGACAATAGCTAACCGAAGACAACCACCATGAACTCAGACCCGACTAAGTCACTGGCCGACAAGCGAGAAACTCACCACCGGCTATGTGGAGAAGAAGGCGACCGAGATCGCTCCATTCAAACAGAATTCCCATCATACCAAACCCTAACCACAAGAACCTAGAATGACAAAACACAACCTAAAGCATCACTAGGTATAGAAGACAGGGGATCAACACAGACAAAGGTGTGGTCACCAACCGACATAATCGATGTTAAAGAGTTTTATGAGAACTACGGTTTTTCTAATCCTCAAGATGTTTACACCTCGTGCATATATGCTTCATATTGTTACTGACTAATTAAAAAAGCACTATATATAACATGAAACGAGAAAGATCACAAAATGTTGTAATTAGGGAATAATTTCTACAACTTTCCAACATTCATCAAGGTTTTTTTTGGCCATCATGAGTCTCATCTTTTGAACATCTTGGACCACATGTAGAGGATAAAGAAGCAGAGGAGCGCAAAAAGAACAACGTGCATGATATGGTTGTTGCCACTACGGATAATGCTCATGTTCAGTTTTCTTATGTTGTTCTTCACGCCAGCTTGTGCTCTCATCAATGTCATTTGCTGCCATATGAAAAATAAATAATTATAACACCACTGAAGCTCTATGTTTCAACAATAGCGGGATCGAAAAATTTTCTAAGAAAGATATTGATTAGCATTTGGTCAAGATGATTTGCAACCTAGAGTTACTCTACTACAGCACATAATCCACGTTTATGTTGCAGTCTCACACAACCAAATCTAATGGTTTGTCTTCAGGTAACCGAAGAAATATTAGAACGAACTAAAAGCAATGCACATGTTCAACACCATTAATAAGGAACCGGAAGTTAATGATAACCATTTCCTGCAGCATTCACCTAACTAGCCAGAACTGCAGAGATCCATTTCTGCCCACCAAAGTTCAGACGAAACCCCGAGTAGTGAGTATGAGTCTAATCATAATCTAAACTGTGAGCTTACCAAGATTCATTTGTTTGTAAACAACAGTGAAAAGGTTTCTAGCATGCGTTGTGATACAGATGAAGATTCAAAAACAATGATAACAATACTATGAAAACCCGAATTCACTAGTTAGGAGGAAAGCATATACATTTGAATCAAGAACTTAACAGTGCACATGAACAACATACCAGTTCATCTAAGAAATCCCTCTGAAACTTCGCTTCTGACCCAATTTCTTGAGCAATCTGCATGAAAATAAACGATCACTACAAAATCATGTACATGTTGAAATAGAAAAACCAAATCCATGAACAGATCACTTGTGTACAAAATTAAGCTAAAATGAAAAGGGATTGTAGAGAATGTCCACTGGTTCCTTCAAGAAGCATGGTCAAAAAAAATAAGCAAGGATGTATTAAAAATGTATAAAGTGAGTAGATTTTAATTGGTAAGTAAATTAGTGAATAATCACAGACTCATTGATAAGTAAAACATTATAAATTATCAAGTACCCTACCCTGGACAAAAAACACCTATACAACTAATTCATGTCCTTAGATTACGAACCAAGCAACAAAAACTTATAGACGCGTTCATAACCAATAAACGAAAATGGAAACAGAGACAGAGATTCATTTGCTATTACTTGACACAGACCTTCACGATCAACTTAACAATAACTAAGTGGAAAAAGAATACAATTTTCCCGATTCATATGATCAACTTAATGCTCAAAAGAAGGAAATGATCCTTCAGAAACGCATGGATACAATTCTTCACAGTACATTTAGCAATTGATTCAAAAATTGGGAGTTTGAGAGTTGTTACATTTTTCAACTGCCTGACTTGGCCATGGAGACCAGTGATCTCATCATCTAGGTCAGAATGCATTGGATCAATCCGCAGCTGTATTTCTTCTGAACCAGTCGCATTCCTAGTGCTAAGCCCATCACTACAATCAATAACCAAGTTACATAGTTGGGACTTCAACAAAATATTACAAATCTAGGAACAATCAAATCCCCAATTTTCTCTATTCAAAAGATACGAGATTGAAATAATAATCAATTTCGAAACGAAAAGGTTATGAAAATAATTAAACCTTGATCTGTAAGGAGCGGCGCTGCCATAACGGGAGCCACCGGCACCACCTCTATGAGGATTCGATGCCATCAACACAATTCAAAGAAGAAGAAAAAACCCTAAAATCAGATCTGCTGAGGTTTGAAGAATCGAGATGGTATCCTTCTGAAGACGATTTTGAAATCAAAAGAAAACAACAAATTTTCAGGCAATTAAAATAAATTGAAGAAACAAATCCGATGCGGTGGGTTGCTGAGAGCTCTCGGGTTTTTTTTTCATTCAGCCGTGAGGATACACGTGGCACTATTGTATTGGCTTTTTGTCGTCATGCTTTTGACTATAAAGACACTAAATAAATGAAATAGTAATTACCGATTTATTTTTATGGGCCTTTGTAAGACGGGCTGATCCAAACATAGCAGATCCAACAATAAAGTGACTATTTATTTTTGTTATTGCTCACTGCTACTATATGCTATTTTGCTCATCTTCATATAGCAGCCAACAAAATTATATATATTTTGTTTTTGTGAACTCCTGTTTGTTTTATAGTTTTTAGTTTATTTTTAATTTCCAAGTAATATATATATATATATATAATGATTATTGATCACAAAATTTGAAAAGCTATAAGTTCTAATGTTTGATATTTTTTATATTACTAATGTTATTGTTCATTAGTCACGGACAACATCAGAACAAACAAATCCAAGATAATCAATATCTCCTTCCTATTGATGTTATAATCTGACATGAAGGCTTGATAGATCTTGATTTGTTTCAAAGTGCTTGGCTAAATAGCTTCGGCTTTCTCGTTGAATCAAAGAGGTCCGGTCCAACAAATTTGACGTGTCGGTTGATACCAAAAAGATTACTTTTAAAAGTAATTTGACTTTCAGTTTAAAATAGTAAAATATTGTCTTCGTTTTCTGTTTCTTTGTGAATAAATGTCTAAATTTTATTTAAAAATTAAGTCTTATCTCAATTATGTCCTTTGTATTTATAAAACAAAATGTTTGAGTCTTGTTACATCGTTCTTTTGTCTTATCTACTTTGTTCTCGTCTGACATACATACGGTCCATGTTGCATAGAACTACAGTACCTATTAGTCAAACTTTTGATCTTCGTATTTTACCTGTCTTTATTTGTTTTCTAAAAGCAGTAATATTGTATTCAATAACATTTCTTTAAGATGGGTTCTTGGCTGATGGGTCATTTCTTAGTGTAAATGTGAAGGAAAAAAAGGAATTAAAAGCTAAGAACCAATTCTTAACATAGAATTATTAGATTTGTTAAGAACCTCACAAACATCATCATTTGATTAGTTGATACTAAAACGAAAAATAAATCGTATGTTTCTCTCTTTTCTTTCCCTTTCTCTCTTTGTATTTTTAAAGTTCTATTATTGGAATCCTAAATTCTAATTAATTTAAAAGAGTTCTTAACTTAAAAAATTCAAAATTTATTACTAAAATAGTCTTAAGAATTTTTTAGGATTCTTAGCATTAGAGATGTTCTTAAAAGTTTTTGTGGTTATAGTCTCAAGAAGTGTCGTCTTGTGAATTTTGTGGGCTTCTTAGCTCTAGTTTCTTTGGCTCTTTCATGTGTATATGATCCTAGAGTTTGACATTGTTGTGTTTGCTATTTTATTTTTAGTCTATCATTCTGGCTCCTTTGATTGGATTTTTGGCTTTTGGGAATTTTTCTCCCGCTTTACGGTATCAAGTGTTGTATCTTTTGAACTATTTTATAATTATTTGGTTGAAAAAAGACATTTCTTTAAGAAAATGCGGTTCATACAAACATGACTTCTTCGAAAAACATATGAACAAAAACTGGTCTACTAATTATTCGAAATGAAAGCAAATAGAAAAACTATGTTGGTATACTTAGAGCATAAACAACGCCCACTTCTTAAACGTCTTTTAAGCATAGGTCCCACCGAGAAATTAAGAAACTAGGGTTTTTGCTTCTAGTTCAGAGCTTTTTGTTGCACTGTTCGTGGGTCTCACTGACACGTGGCGGTCTACGATTAGTCCGATTTATTTTATTTTTATTTTTTAAAAAAATTAAGAATTAGAAACTATTTTTTTAAAGTTATGCATTGTTTATGGTCTTACAAACCAAACACACATACAGACATATGGCCTTGTTTGATAAATGATACGATTTTTTTTTAATAATAAGTGATAAGTTTGTGTAACATATGTGCATCTACTTTGAACGCATTTCTTAGGTATTCGAGAAATTTACATTGACGAATGCAACCAAATTTATATTACTTGTTCTATTAGGTTTTCAACGTTACTTAAAACTCAAGTTATGATTGTTGAATTGCACAAAATAATTTGTTTATCCAGTTCCCAATTAAGATACCTCTGGGGAGAGTTTAGTACTCTCTAATCCACTATACTCAAAATGCTTGATGAAACAAGCAATTAGTCAAAGTACAAGATCGATCTAGATTGTAAACTAATCATATTCTCTACTTGTACAAATTCGAAACAAGCAAGGATTTAGAAGATAAAGATTAATGGCTCTGTGGATTCCAAGAATGCAGATTCTCTTGAAGCTTCAAAAGACCTCTCCAATGGAAGCTCGAATCTGATCTTGATGAAGAAGATGAATCTCGGATGGATCTCAAACAAATATGTTAAGGATTGTTATATCTACTAACAGACTTCTGGGCTTTGGAAATTTTAAAAGATTTTGGCCCAAACTTATGATCTCTCTATCAAACTATCGCAGGCTCATTACAGCCCAAGCCTGATATGCAAAAGGGGCAAGCTATATATTTTTACAATTTCCACCTTAGCTCGACTTTTGACCTAATTTCCTTTCATCCTCTCTCTTACACCGTCAAGGCGATTTCATAACACTTCTTCCACTCGTACGATTCCTCTGCGTTTCTGTGAAAAAATCTTCTCTGATCTTCAACAGATTCAATACATCTTAAGATAGCGAAGTTGATAACCTGGTAAGATCTCAAAAAATAACCTTTGTCCCTCTGTGACCTTTTGTCTTCCTTTAAACTTCCAACTCATTCTCTGACTAACCCGTTTCTTCTTGTCTTGCATATAAGCGATCTAAGGGAATCAGCAAATTTCTGAAGAACAGCACAAAAAATTAAGGTAAAGCTTCTTCCTTTAACTTGATCCTTATGTGATGTTTTACCAATAGACTGATTCTGGCCATTTTACTCTTTGCATGTACTGAAAACTTGAAAATAATCTGAGACCCATAAGACAGGAAAACTTCAGATCCAGACTCTAAATCAACATGCAAGTCATCCGAGACTTCATAGACGAGGCGACCAAGAACAGATCTGACGAAGCTCAAAGGTAAACCCAAAAGAAAACTCTTTGACTTCTCGGAAACAATATATTGATTCTTCATCTACTAACCAATTCACTTTTCTGATTACATATACCTCTGAGACTTTTCTGAAGACGAAGATGATCCTGAAGAAACACTGACAGTTAGAAACCAAACCACCATAAACACGGTAAGCTTATGAAATACCAACTTCTTTGACTTTCTTCTGATCTGAACTTTTTGTTGAAAACCATATACTCGATTCTGATTCAAACATCTAAAACTCAAATCCACTGACCCCTTTTTTGCTTCTGCTTTTACTGAGAGGTTGAGAAAACGAGAAGACCACCAAGCAGCCAAGACCAGGAGGGGCCTCAAGCCATCAATTTAAGCGCACACAACTCTTTTTCAAGGGTCTTAGAAGGTACGCTTTTCGTGAGTAAGTCTGCTAAATTTAGGCTAGTATGAATCTTGACAACTGAAGTAAAACCATTTGTAATTGCATCTCTAATAAAATTCCACTTAACTGCAATGTGTTTAGTCCTCTCATGAAACCCACCATTTTTAGCTAAATGAATTGCACTTTGTGAATCACAGAAAATAGTAATCTTGTCTTGATTATAACCCAAATTCTCAACCATTCCTTTAAGCCATATAGCTTCTTTAGTTGCTTCACCTAAAGCCATATACTCAGCTTCTGTAGTTGAGAGAGCCACGACTTGTTGGAGTCCCGATCTCCAACTAATTGTGTTGCCTCCAACTTGAAAAATTTAACATGTTATAGATCTTCTTTTGTTAAGATCTGTAGCATAGTCAACATCATTGTAACCTTCCACCTTAAAACTTGCACCTTTTGAAAATGTTAAACTAGATTCAAAAGAACCTTATTGCACTCCAATGATCACGTCCAGGTTTAGCCATAAACCTGCTAACCACACCAACTGAGTGTACTAAGTCTGGCCTTGAGCCAACCATGGCATACATAAGGCTTCCCACTACGCTTGCGTATGGAACCTTTGCCATTTTTTCTTATTCATTTTCCAAATCTTCTTTACTTAAGCTCTTTAACTTGAACTGAGAATCTAAAGGAGTTGTCACTGGTTTACTGTCAAACATATTAAACACTTTCAAAACTTTCTTTAAGTAATTGGATTGTGAAAGTTTTAGGATTCCTTTCTGTCTGTGTTTGATAATGTTCATTCCCAATATTCTTGTAGCTGCTCTCAAATCCTTCATCTCAAATTCACGCATTAGACTTTTCTTCAACCTCTGAATTTTAGCCATATCCTTTGAAACTACAAGCATATCATCAACATAAATCAGGAGATAGACTTTGTCATCTTTTTCTGAACCTTCATGTACACACACTGATCATATAAACTCTGCTCAAACTTCTGATCCTTCATGAATTTATCAAACCTCTTGTTCCACTATCTAGGAGACTGCTTCAATCCATACAAAGACTTCTTCAATAGACAAACTTTATCTTCCTTAGTTCTGAAACCTTCAGGTTGTTCCATAAAGAATTCTTCTTCTAAGTAACCATTTAGGAAAGTTACCTTCACATCTAACTGTTCCAGTTATAAGTTTTTATTTGCTACTAGGGATAACATAATTCTGATAGAAACATGTTTCACAACTGGTGCAAAAACTTCAGTATAATCTACTCCTTCAACTTGTGAAAATCCCTTAGCAACTAATCTGGCTTTAAATCTATGTTGTTCAACTTTTGGAATTCCAGGCTTCCTTTTAAACACCCATTTACAGCCAATAACTCTCTTTTTAGCTGGTTTATCAACAATCTCCCACGTAGAGTTCTTGTTTAATGAATTCATCTCATTAACGCATGCTTCTTTCCAATATTTATTGTCTCCACTCCTCATTGCTTCAGCATAAGAACTAGGTTCCTCAATTTCAATATCTTTAGCAGCTGCCAAAGCATAGCAACTACATCAAAATCATCATACTTAGAGGGAACTTTAGTTACTCTTCTAGCTCTGTCTCTAGCTAGGAGATAGTTATCCAAATATGTTTGAACTGGAGTATGAACTGGAACTTCTTCATTTTCTGAATATGACTCATTATGATAATTCTCATTTTGACTCTCTTTTGAATTAGCTCCACCTGAAATTGTTAACTGATTAAACTGATTCTGATCAACTCCACCTGAAATTGAAATATCTTCTGAATTTGAATCTTTTGAGCCTTGTACCAACACAGGAGCAAAAGGAACTAACTTCTTCTTTTCCTTTTTCTTGACTCTTAATTCTGAAGACTCTGATTCTATCTCAGCTTTAGCTCTGTCTTTATAAACTTATTCTTCATGAAAAATCATATTTCTGCTAATGGTGCACTGATTTTCTTCTGGTATCCAAAATCTAAAACCTTTTATTCCTTGTGTATATCCCACAAAATAGCCTTTCTTTGCTCTAGGATTTATCTTTGATTGCACAACATGAACAAATGCAGCACAACCAAATCTCCTTAAGTGATTTAACTGAGGCTTATTTCCTGATCATAATTCTTCTGGAACCTTGTACTCAAAGGCTAAATTTGGTGATCTATTGATAAGATACACGGTTGTTGAGGCAACATCTGCCCAAAACTTCTCTTCCATACCACTTTCTAATAACATGCATCTAACTTTATTCATAATTGTTCTGTTCATACGTTCTGAAACTCCATTCTGTTGTGGAGTATAAGTGCATGTTCTATGCATTTTAATCCGAGCTTCTTTACATAAAGTTTCAAATCTGGTATTGCAGTATTCCAACCCATTTTATGTTCTTAAACATTTTAGCTTCTTTCCAGTTTGAGTCTCAACCAATGCTTCTCATTCTGTGAATTTCTTGTAAGCTTCATCTTTAGTTCTTAGGAAGTAAATCCAAACTTTCCTATTGTAATCATCTATGAAGGTAATGAAATATTGATTTCCTTCAAGACTTTGTGTGACATTTGGGGAACCCCACAAATCTGAATGTACATACTCTAGAATTTATGTAGAGATATGTTTACCCTTTGCAAAACTCTGCTTATGAGCCTTTCCCAAAACACACGTTTCACAAAACCCCAAAGTCTTAATATATTTAGTTTGAAGATAACCTTCCTTAACTAATGCTTGCATATGCTTCTGGCTCATATGACCAAGTCTGGAATGCCATTTGCTAGTGTTGTCTACTGTATTCTTGACTGAATTTGCTTATGCCACAGTAACTCTACCCTCCAAATAATACAGTCCATTCTTGAAATTCCAGGTAGTACTTTCTTACCATCAGACTTTCTATAAAACTGAATTTTAAAGTCTTCCCATTCATATATGCATCCTGATTTCTCAAGAAAAATTAAATTTCTTTCCATTTCTGGCATATACCTAACTTCAGTTAGGATTACACACGATCCATCAGGATTGTCAATTCTGATTTTTCCTATTCCTTGGATCTCACAATCTGTATCATTTGCCATTAGATCCTTTCCTCCTTTGAACTCTTCTAGATCAAACAAGAACTCGTTGTTTGGTGTAATATGAAATATACACCCTGAATCTAACACCCAATCACCTTTAGAGCTGAATGAACTTGCAGTTAGGACCATAGGTTCATCAATGATCTCAACCACATTTGCATATGCTTTAGATTCTTTATTTTTCCTATATGGATAATCTTTCTTCCAATGTCCATATTTCCCACATACAAAGCAACCTTTGTTCTTTTTAAACTTCTGCTTGCCTTTACCTTTCCTTTGCTCTTTGATCTACCTTTACCAGATTGATTTTGCTCTCTGGTTTCTAATCTCCCTCTATTTGAAACAAACAAGCCCTCTTCTTGTGCCTTATTTCCTTTGCCACCATCTATAAACTTCTTTCTTTTGATTTTGATGAGGTTGTGACTTCTCGAAGACTTAAAGTTTCTTTACCATACTTGAGAGTTTCTTTGAGATGATCAAATCTGTTAGGTAATGAAGTTAACAACAAAATTTCTTGTACCTCTTCAGTAACTGTTACACCTAGATTGCCTAAATCTGCCACCAGCTTTAAGAAGTCATCAATGTTCTGATCAACTGTCTTTGACTCGGTCATCTTATACGTATAGAACTTGGTTTGCAAATAGATTCTATTGGGCAAGGTACTTTCCATGTACAACATGTTTAATGTAGACCACATAGCTGCAAAAGTTTCACAGTGAATAATTTTCCTTAGAACGTGATCATTCACATTTGGAATGATTACACTCATTGATTTTTCTGATTTTTCAACCTTAACTAGATCTTTTTCTTTTGATCTTTCTGAACAGACTTCTCCTTGATTTCCCGAGCCTGGGACTGTTGAACCAGATACTGCCGGCAATATTGGTGCATCTTTGAGAAAAATGCGATAGCATTCTCACCTTCCAAAGACCAAAATCTCCTGATCCACCAAAACGTTCTACCTCTACACGAGTGTAGGCTAGACTACGACTTCTTTTAAGCAAAAGATAAGTTTTGAACTTTGCCTCTTGACTACTCTTAAGTCTTGATGTCTCTTGTGAATCTGAATTTTGATATCTCTTTTGAAACTTTGAGATAATACGCTGAACCTTGAGTTTCTTGCGGAAATGAACTTAGAGTATGGTGCTCTGATACCACTTGTTAGGTTTCCAATGTTACTTGAAATTCAAGTTATGTTTGATTGTTAAATTGCATAAGATAATTTTTTTACCCAGTTCAAAATTAACTTACCTCCGAGGAGAGTTTAGTACTCTTCAATCCACTATACTCAGAATGCTTGATGAAACAAGCAATTAGCCAAAGTACAAGATCGATCTAGATTGTAAACTAATCATATTCTCTACTTGTACAGATTCGAAACAAGCAAGGATTTAGAAGATAAAGATTATACCGATCAATGGCTCTGTGGATTCCAAGAATGCAGATTCTCTTGAAGCTTCAAAAGACCTCTCCAATGGAAGCTCGAATATGATCTTGATGAAGAAGATGAATCTCGAATGGATCTCAAACAAATATGTTAAGGTTTGTTATATCTACTAACAGACTTTTGAGCTTGGGTAATTTTAAAAGATTTTGACCCAAATTGATGATCTCTTTATCAAACTATCGCAGACCCATTACAGCCCAAGCCTGATATGCAAAAGGGGCGAGTTATATATTTCTACATGTTCTACTTCAAAAAATATACTAGATGATAGAAAATATATATATATATATATATTATATTATGGTAAATGAATAAACAAAAATATGCAAATGAGCAAGTGGTCCAGTGGTAATCACATCTGCATCTATTGCATTAACCAGGATTTGAACTATGCGGCTCTCAGTTGGGAGAAAACTACTTAAACAATAGGCTATAATGACAAAAAAATAAAAATAAACAAAAATATAGGAGAATATATTTCTTAAAATAGAGGGAGCTGTCCCATTTGTTTTTCCTCTGTTCTTAATAAATCTTTTAGTGTTAAAAAAAAGGAGCTGTCCCAATCGAAAAAGAGAGGTATTGTCATAGAAGGAGTCACAGTTACGTAATAAAACAGACATTAGCATATGTTGTTGTATTGTGAGTTGGTTTGTATATCCCACCACATATTCCCACTATTTCACAACTTGGTTGACTTCTATTCCATTTGTCATCATTATTTCACAATTTTTGTCCACCAAGTCGTATATAAAGATCCAAAATATCGAATTTATATATAAATCATTATAATACTTTTCATTTATATATATAGTTTCTAAAAAATTTTAGTTTAAGGGCATCCGCATCGCAGTATCTTAGCTCGTTTCTTAGGTAATTTGATGTTTAATTAAAATATTTATTGATCAAAAATTTGTGGGACGTTAACAAAATAAGAAGTTTTCTTAACGCTTCTTTCGTGCACGTGGCAACTAATTATTGGATGAGAGAAGATGTTGATTCAAAGCGACGCCGACGACACGTCTTCATTCATCTCCTTTCCCCTTTCTCTCTCTTGTTTCTCTCGCATCCGAAACGGCGATTTGGTCGTCTCAATCGCCGAAGAAGAAATCGACACCAACGGCGATTCCGTCGATTTCAATCTAGTCTTGGTACGTCTTCTTCTCTGAACTCCATTTACCCTAGTCTTTCTCTCTCCTTTCTCTCGCATCCGAACGGCGATTTTGATTTTGGGTTTGATTCGGTCTTGCATGCTTGGGGTTCGTAGTGGGTTAGCTATGTTCGAAATCGGTTGTTAATGTTCATGTGGTTTAGGCTTAGGTAGATTGAAGTTTTACTTCTTAAAAACGGGTTGATTGCTATGAAGTGTTGTTAATGTTCATGTGGTTTAGGCTTAGGTAGATTGAAGTGTTTCTACTTAAAAACGAGTTGCTTGCTATGTGATAAGAGAGATTTTCGTTACCAATCCCCTTACTAATCGTTTGTAATATAGAAAGGGTTTAAATCGAATCCACGGGGACTAAAGATGCAACACTAAAGATATGAGAATCAAACTAATCTAGAGCTAATGATGTTTTTATGAGTAATTAATCTAAGAAGCAAAAATGCAAATAAACAAGAATCAAAGAAACAAATAAGATAAAAGCAATGGATAATGGATCTTACTATCAAGAGATATGATTAGCAATAAACCAACAATGAAAATCAATCAATGTCAATCCTTGGTCTAAGATTTCCAATTAAAGATTAATCCACTTCCATGGCACTAATCATTTCCTTAATTGTGCAATCTAAACAATTACTTAGAAAACTACACAATTAAGGAACATTAAGTTCTAATCCATGATCAACCACTGAACTAA
>OVBE01007720.1:3920-18111 GCA_900406425.1 Iberis pinnata
GTGATGAAAATTAACCAAGTGAGGGTACGTTTCTCGATCTTTCTGGATTACTAACTTAGATTGATTGTTTAGATTATGATTGGAACCCCATTGCTGACTTATTGTTTCTGAAAATTTTGGTCTTTGAAGTTATTGATGATTTGATGCTAGCTCTGCATTAATAGAACTTAATCTGAATTTGAAATATTCTTGTCTATGGTGTTCTATAAAGCCAACAAGTTCTTCCAGTACGGTCCGGGTCCTTTCTCTCTCTCCCTTCAGAAAATAAAAAAGAAAAAAGAAAAAGAAGAAAAACCGGTTTAGAAAAATTGTTGAAAGCGTGACCTTGCAGTCCGTAGTCAATGACGGGGCTGTTGAAAAACAGTTAGAATCATGAAAACGCAGAAAAGTGCGAACATGAAAAGAAAAGAAAAGAAAAACGAAGAAAAGTGCGAATCTTTAGAAAAAAGTGAAAAGAAGTGAGAATGGGATAAAAAGGATCAAGACCGGAAGTCGGTTGATGCTCTGTTTGGTATGGGCATTTTGATAGAAAAGGTATTTGAGTAAACTGATTGATATACCATAGTTGAGAATGTATGTGTTTGAACTTAAATTGAATTTAAAGAGCTGGTTGATTTGATTTAGTACTTCATTGATTTGGGATTTAGAGTAGGAAACGGTTTGTTAGTTCAGTGGTGGTAAACGGTCCAGTCTAGGTGGTTATTTAAGATTGGTGTCTTTTAGGATTGGAACTGTGCTTATGGTTGTTGAGGTTTCACGAGTTTCTGTGTGGTCCGTTTTCAAACCTCTTTTCTGGATTGGTTTTTGCTTTACTTGAGGACAAGCAAAGATCTAAGTCTTGGGGAGTTGATATTACGCGGTTTTAATGCATTATATTGGATATTTATGTTTGCTATTCTGCATTATTCCGAGTGTTTTCCTTGCAAATTGGTATATTTTAGGACTTTTATGCGTTCGGGTTGTTTCAAAGCTAAAAGGAACATTTCAGAGCATTTCAGAAGTTTCAGAAGAATGATCATGTTACGAGATGTTTTGCACCATCGGGAAAAAGTTCCTGGAAAATTTCGGCTATTCAGACCGATCGAGCATTTTCAAAAGGATCGAGCAATAAGATAATCTGCCCGATCGGGCACATTTAGCTCGATAAGGCAGATCACCCGAAACAGAAAGTGGATTTTCCAATTTTTCATACAAGTCCTCTAAGCTATCCATTATTTCCATATTTTTAGTTTTTACTTTTTATAACTATAAAAGCCTTGTGTGGATTAGATTATTTTAATCTATCTTTTATCTTTTTGCAAACTTGAGAGCTTTTACTAGGAGATTGAATTCCTGAACTTGTATTTGGAGAAGAAATTATGAATCCAGTTTTATATATCTATCAGTTGATTTCCATTATGTGTTCTTCTCAGAAATTGATTTTGTATTGTTTATGCTTTGCAATGTCTGAGTAGTTCACTAGTTAGGTTTTAGGGTTTCCTAGGGAAACCAGGTTTGAATGTTAGGTTTAACTTTGTAGGATTTAATTTGTTAGGTTCTTAGTCTAAATTTGTTCTCAATGCTTGAATTAGATTGATCACCTAGTTCATGATTATAGGTTAATAAATACAAAGAGAATTGATTTAGAAACCTGACCTAATTTAGATGAATAAGTGTTTTTGCATGCAAGAGTATTGTTTTAATGCTTATGAACAATTGAATCTGATTGCAATGCATGATCGAATTGTTTTAAAAACGGCGAGAGTTTGTCTCTGGCAATTCGAGCATAGGATTTAATACTTCGAGAGGAGAATATTCCATATTCGTTTTTCATGTTGAGAACTATTTTCAATCTAAATCCTGCATGTTAGCTTGACTTTAAACCATTTTCAATTTACATTTTTGATTCACAACCTCTATTATTCCCACTTTAGACATATTCGAAGTTTTAAACTGAACGTGCATATTTCTGGTCTCTGTGGATTCGATACCTTGCTATACTTCTTTGAACTGTTCTCTGCAGTATTAGTTAGGATTAAATTCTTAACCTATCAACTGGTTTGCACTCAAACATTCTAAATGGTTTTAGAACCTGAGATAAATACTTGGTTTGAGATAACTTTGTGACCCTTTCTTTCTATCCCTTATTATCTCCATTCCTAATATCTTGCTAGCTGCTCTTAGGTCCTTCATTTCAAAGTTTTCCATTAATCTTCTTTTGACATCCTTTATACCTTCTAAATTCTTGGATGCAACTAACATATCATCAACATATATTAGTAAGAACACTTGATCTTTCCAATCTTTTCCTTTCACGTACACACAAGCATCATGATCACTTATGTGAAACTGTTGTTCTGACATGAAATTATCAAATCTCTTATTCCATTGTCTTGGATTTTGCTTTAATATGTAAAGAGACTTCAACAATAGACATACTTTATCTTCTTTTCCTTTTTCCTTGAATCCCTCTGGTTGTTCCATGTAAATTTCTTCTTCTAGGATTCCATGTAGAAATGCAGTTTTAACATCTAGCTATTCTAGTTCCATATCATAATGAACCACTACTAAAAGCATTAATCTGAGTGAGACATGTTTAACTACTGGAGCAAACACTTCATCATAATCTACGCCTTGAACTTTTCAGTATCCTTTTGCCACCAGTCTAGCTTTGTACCTAGGACCTTCAATTCCAAGAATTCCCTCCTTTCTCTTGAATATCCATTTACATCCAATAATTCTCTTGTCTGATGGTCTATCAACTAGGTTCCATGTTCCATTATTTTGTAGTGAATCAAATTCTTCCTTCATACCATTTCTCCACAACTTCCAATTTGAATTGTTCTTAGCTTAAGTGTAGTTTAGGGGTTCCTCCACATCTATTAAAGTTGCTTATGCTAGAGCATAGGCTACAAATTCTGTGTCTAAGAATCTTGATGGTGGTTTAGTTGCCCTTCTCATTCCGTCTCTTGCTAAAACATAATCCTCTAAGTTTCCAGCTTCTTGAGTCTCATATTCATTTTCTTCTTTATCCTGTTGTGTTTTTTTGATGAGCATACTCTTCTGTTGTGTTGGTATTATCTTGATGAATCCTCTCCAATACAAAAATGAATGTAACCCTTTTAGGTTTTCGAATCTCTAGTTCCTTCTCTCTTGAGCCTTCTTCCTTGTCAGTGCTTTGGAACACCTCTTCTTCATTGAATGTTACGTCCTTGCTTATAACATACTTATCTTGTTTAAGAATTCATACTCTGTAGCCTTTTACCCCTTGAGGGTATCCCATGAATATTCCTTTCATTGCTCTAGGTTCTGTTTTTCCTTGAATAGTGTGAACATATGCAATGCATCCAAACCTCCTTAGACGATCCAGACTTGGTTTAACTCCCGACCAGATTTCTTTTGGTAGCTTAAAATCCACAACATAATTAGGGCTCTGTTTATTAAGTATATTGCAGTTGATGCTGTCTCTGCCCAAAATTCATGTCCTAAACTAGTTTCTGCAAGCATGCACCTGACTTTCTTTATAATAGTTATGTTCATTCTCTCTGACACTCCATTTTGTTGTGGAGTGTAGGCACACATTTTATGTCTTATAATCCCACTGTTTCTACACAAAGTATCAAATTGTTTGTTGCAAAACTCTAATCCATTATCAGTTCTTAGATACTTAACCTTCCTATCACTTTGATTTTCAGTGGCTGTTACTTTGTGAATGCCTCATCTTTAGTCCTGAGAAAATAAATCCAAACTTTACATGAGTAGTCATCAATAAAAGTAATAAAATATTTACAATCACTTAGACTAGAGGGAGTAGAAAGTGATCCCCATAGATATGAATGAATGTAGTCTAGAACTCCTTTTGAGGTGTGTTGTCTTTTAGGGAAGCTTTTCTTGTGTGACTTTCCCAATACACAGTTCTCATAAAATTCCAGCTCCTTTACTTCCTTCTCACTGATGAATCCTGTTTTAACTAGGATGTCCATTCAAGTGGTTCCCACATGCCCCAATCTTGAATGCCAAATTGCAGTCTTATCTAGTTCTGATCTGGCCACATTTGCTTCTGGTTTTATCACTTATGCTTAAAGATAATATAGGCTTTCATTGTATATTCCTGTAATGACTTTTTGACCAATACTCTTACTGTAGAACATGATTTTAAAATCCTCTCCTTCATATCCACACCCAAAATTTTCAAGCATACTATATGAGATTAAATTCCTTCCCATCTTAGGCATATATCTTACTTCAGATAGTATGACTACAAATTGGTCAGGATACAAAATTTTAACTTGCCAATTCTCTTAATTTCACTGAAGGTATTATTTCTCATAAGAACTTTTCCGCCTTCAAACTCTTTTAAATCATAAAGAAGGTCTTTATTGGGTGTGATATGAAATGTGCAACCAGAATCTAAAACCCACTCATCCTTAGAATCTTGTAGGCTAATTGTTAGAACCAATGGTTCAATGTATTCCTTAACCAGATTTGCTGCATTGTTGGTATGTGATGTGTTTGGCTTGTTCTTCCTTTCCGGAAAATCCCTTTTTCTAGTGGCCTTCCTTTCCACACACAAAGCATCCCTTTTCATTCTTGTTCTTTTGCCTTTCCCATTCTTGCCTTTACTCTTGGACATGTTCCTGTTTTGATTTCCTCCCTTCTTTTCTTGGCTTCTTTTTTGAACAAAGAGACCCTCCGCTTTTCCTTTGGTAGTTTTATCACTTTCCATCAGGTCTCTTTCTTTGGATTTAGCAGATCCAATCACTTCAGATAAACTCAAAGTTTTCTACCGTATTTCAACGTTTCTTTAAGTTGATCATACTTAGAAGGTAATGAACTCAGTAGAAGTATAGCTTGTACTTCTTATGAGACAGAGATTTCTAGGCTTTCTAATTCTGCTACTAGCTTAAGAAAATCATCTACATTCTGGTCAATAGAGTTTCCTTCCACCATCTTGAATGTGTAGAATCAAAGTGTAGGTAAATTATGTTGGGTAAGGAACTTTCCATATAAAGTGTATCTATAGTTGACCACATATCTGTTGCAGTTTGGCAGTATACCAATTTCCTTAGCACTTAATCTGATACGTTTGGGATTATGATGCTTCTTACTTTCTATGATCTTTCCATCTTGTTTGGATCTTTCTTTCTTTGTGTTGATGATGTTTCTCCTCCTGCGACTACTTCTCCTGGTGACTCTGGTACTTCTATAGTCGTAGTTGGTTTATCCTCTAGCAGATCGAAATCTGTTAGAATCTCTGAGAAGCCAAGTAACTTGAAATGAGCCATCATCCTTATTTTCCATAAGATGAAATCTCCATTTCCATCAAATCTTTCAACATCTACTTTTGTATTAGTCATGCTGATTTCTGCCAATTACAAGATAAGTGAATTCTTGCCTTGATTTGATGCTTTCTGGTCTTTCTTGAATTTGCAAAGTAAGTCTGATTCTTGCGCTTGTTCGTTACAGGTACCAAACAACCCTTGTTTCTCTAATTGCTGGTATGCGAAATTTCTTGAGAAAGCCTCAAGAATCAGTTCTTGATATGCGACAATTGCTTCACATGTATTGATCCTGAAGCTCTGATACCACTTGTGAACTTTTGATCTTGACACAATGAGTTGATCACCGAGTTTCGGCCTAGCCGTACGTCTCGGGAGGAGGGACGGTACCTCCTCAACTGCCTTCACTAGATCTTCAAGATACAAAACAGTCTCGTGATTGAATTTGTTACAAGTGCCTTAGCAACCGGAATCAATCAATACTTCAACAAGAAAATATAAGAATTTAGAATCTCTCTTTGACTCTATATGCCTTATATGAATATGGCAAGATACAATCTCTCTAACTCTGTCCCTCTGTTTCTTGCAGGAATCCAATATTGAAGCTGATGATCAATCTCACTCCAAACCTAAGAAGCACATGATAATTATTAGAGTAATTTATGAACTCGTAACAGGCCTGATACTCGCGAAATACAAGAGCCCAATCTTCAGTTGCTTGTTAGCTGATGACGAAGCCCATTATCATGAAATAAGCCCATGTTGAAAATAGCCTAGGAGTCAATTAGACCAGCTCCATCAGAGAAACTCCCAAAAATTTCTTAACTAATTTTTTAATACTGTTCTCTAAAATCTTTATACACTTAAAAATTTTTGCTCTTATTTATTTTTTTACCGTCCATTGGTAGAACCCGAGGGGTTTTTTATAAAAAAAAATTTCACAAATTTTTTTTTATTGAAAGTTATTGAAAAGTAATAAAGAGATACATAAAAACATATTACAAAAGGGAACTGTAAATTTTTAACGGATTCATACAAAGTTTATAATCTTAATCATATCCGAATTTTTTCCATAGATGCTCGACAAAATCCGCTTTTAATTGCTTATGTTTTTCTCTATCTAGAAGTAGATATCGGGTGGCAATCAAATTGTCGACATTTGTAGGCATATCAGTTGAAAACTTATAATCCATGAAAGCATTCATCTCGTCTCCTTCACTGAATTCTGAGTAATCTGAATGACTGTATGTATCTCGTTCGTCTTCTACGATCATGTTGTGGAGTATGATACATGATCTCATTATTTTCTCAATTTTGACCTTATCTCAAAAAGTGCCGGGTTTTGACGATGGCAAATCGAGCTTGCAAGACTCCGAAAGCCCATACCACAAAAATCGGACCAATGAGAAAAGAAAAACAAATTTCTCAAAAAAAAAATCGGACCAATAAGAAACTGAGACGTAAGCGTTTCTTAGGTGGTCTTAAAAGCCTCAGTTAAGAGCCGGTCCTTGTATAATTCTAATTTAAATATATAATTTTTCACCTAAATACACTTAAATATACTCTAAGAACTTCTTAAGAAACCCAGATGGACTTGCTCTTAGCTTAACTATTTTATTCCTTAACTAAACGGTTACATAAAAATAGGCAACATCGAGCATAACTTGATGTGCAAATATATGCGATATGATAGAAATCCAAACCTAGAAAGATTTGAAATAAAGTTTAAAAATTTCAGAGAGCTTTATCTCATACGAATCCATAGAGATCGGTTTTGATCCAAAATCTTCTGTTAGCCACATTGATTCGTGACTTTGAGACAAATGTCATATCTTCGGCATTCTTCTTACAAAAATCTTCTAGATAAGAAGGAAGCGCTACACAAAATAACCGAATGGCAGAGACATCAACAAGCTTTCTTGGCATATGAGCTAGAGTTGAACCACCTCTCCTAGAGATGAGTTTTGGTGAAGATAGGAATCTCTTCCTATAAAAGAAAGTTAAAGCTTGATTCGAAATCTTCACTAGCAAAGATTCTAAGGACTGAATTTCTAAATCTTCAACATTTTTCAGGATATAACTTGAAATCCACCTCTGGCAAAATAGGAGCTATTATCCAAAGGTGGAAGTTGAATCCCATGAGAAAAAAGTTCCACCATATCTTCAAAGTTTCAAATAAACCTATAGGCAGATAGATTTGTACTTTCCAAGCTTCAAGTCTTCTATTCCGCTTCAAACCTTTACGAGGCCGGCATAGGTGAGAAAAACCAAAGTTTAGATGAGTCTTTGTGGAGAAAGCCAAAGTAAGTGGATTCAATGTTTTAGAACATTATTAGATAAAACTAACATTGATAATAAGATTAAGAAATATCTTATTAAAGCTTTATTGTGTTAGAGAAAATAGAAAGTATGAAAGATTTAGTTGCCACCAAGAACACAATGATTTTGAGATTAGTTTTATAAAATAGAGAAGAAGGAGAGTTGCTCAAAGTGGCAACTCCCAAAGTTAACCTAAATTGATGTTCATCACACATATAAATATGAATATACTTGACAAAGAACCCTAATTACATTGGCTTTGATTTTGACACAAATCATGATATTGGGCTTATGGATAGGACCCTCTAATACTCCCCCGCAAACTTTGCATCGGGTAAACACAAGAGGCGGAGTTTGAAAGCTTGAATTGGTTGACTTGATAGAAACTTGAGTTGTCGATGCATCAATGGAGATGTAGATATCTTGCTTAATATGATTTAGAGATAGATTGTTGATTGTCTTCAAAACCATATAAAAAATCTTGATCTATACTTGGAGATCTAGTTTTCTCACTCAGAGGTATTCTTTTGATACTTGGAGAGTCTTTTTCTAGTCCCTCAGAGGTATTTTTAACCATTCTTTTCAACAAAATTTCTAGATTTTCTTAAGCCCATCACTTGACAAACTAGCATTTATCCAAAACTACATAGATTCTACAACTCTCTTGCTTCATATCCAAAATCAACTAAATATAACCTTCTGTGACATTATATCGAACACATGGTGTGCATTGAGTAAAACCAGAGAGTTGCACCATAATCCCATCCTTATCAAACTAAAACCAGAAATATCCATTATAACTTCAACGTTCCACAATACTAATATCTAAACCAACCATCATCATCACTAAAAATCACTACCCAACATTCTGTCTAACAGAGTAAGAGACATTACCATTGAAATATGTTGTGTAACACTGATTGACTTTCAACACCTCAGTATAATTTGACAAGAACATAGAACCATGGATAAAGCACAGTAGCTTTCAGCAACTTGATACAAGATTCGCAATACAGTGGACACATGGACGGCTGAGATTGAATTGAAGCAGCTTCGAAGGAGGAGGGAAAATAATACACGTGTCGACTGAAGATTGGAGGATTGGAAAAGGGGGGAAAGTTTGTTACAGCTAGTACAAACAGGGGATGGTTTTCATTTGGGAAATTATTCTGAAAATTGTTGTAATCTTCTTCTTGGTTAAACTCTCTCTGTAAATGTTGTCTCAATGAAGCTTAGAATCTATTCTTTGTTCGGATTCTTCGCAGGTGAGAATCAGAATTTGTGTTTCAAGAACGTGAATTCTGTTTTTGTACAATTGGTTTTGTTTTTACAAATTGTCAAATTGAAGTGTGTAAATCCCTTCATCAAAGGTATCAAAGCTCAATTCGAACCCCGACCAACCAATCATGGTGGAAACAAGATCTTACAACTCGCGAAATGAACTCGGAACTCTGGAATCAACCGATGCTTCAATGATTCAAGAAATTAGGCTCGGATTGGTTCAAGTGGGAGAAAAAGTGGACCGTAATATCTCCGATATGTTCGAAGCGATTCAAATGATCACGGTGAATCAAACTAATTCCAGTAATGGAGGCGGAGGATTTGTGGGATAGAAATTAGGGAAGTTTTGAGGAAGTTTATCTTGATATTCTTTGATGACATTCTAATATACAGTGCCTCTTCATCACTACATGCTATACACCTTAAAGTAGTGTTTGAGTTGATGAGGAAAAACAGTTTGTTTGCTAACGCAAGTAAATTTTCTTTTGCAACTTCAAGAGTGGAGTATTTGGGACATTACATTGAGGCAAGAGGCATATCTACTGACCCTACCAAGGTTAAAGCAGTGGCTGAATGGCCAATTCCTAAGAATTTGAAGCAATTAAGGGGCTTCTTAGGATTGGCTGGTTACTACAGAAGGTTTGTTGAGAACTTTGGTTCAATATCAAGACCTTTAACAACTTTAACTAAAAAAGATGCTTTTGACTGTAATGAAGAAGCTCAGTCTGCTTTTGATTCTCTGAAGCAAAAGTTATGTGGAGCTCCTATACTTGCACTTCCTTCGTTTCATAAGCCTTTTGTTGTGGAAACTGATGCTTGTGGTCAGGGAATTTGTGTTGTGCTTATGCAAGAAGGTCACCCAGTGGCTTATATTAGCATACATTTGACGGGCAAGCAACTTCACCTCTCCATTTATGAAAAGGAACTACTTGCTGTTGTCTTTGCTGTTTAGAAATGGAGACACTATTTGTTGACTGGCCACTTTCTAATCAAAACTGACCAGAGGAGTTTGAAGTACTTACTGGAAGAGAGATTGAATACCCCTATTCAACAGTAGTGGTTGCCAAAATTACTTGAATTCGATTATGAAATTCATTATAAGAACGGGCAAGATAATGTTGCTGCATATGCTCTTTCTAGAGTAGATGAGGCCGAGGTTCTTCATATGGCAATGTCAGTCTTAGAGTGTGACCTGATGAAGCAGATTCAAGATAGTTAGGAAGTAGATGGGGTCATTAAGGCTTTAATTACTCAGTTACAGCAAAAGCCTGACAGCAAAAGACACTATTCTTGGTCACAAAACATCCTGAGAAGAAAAAGTAAGAATGTTGTTCCTGCGGTTTTGGCTGTGAGGAATAAGGTTTTGGAATGGTTACATGGTTCTGGAGGTAGTGGCCACAGTGGCAGAGATGCTACTCATTAGAGAGTTAAAAGCTTATTTTATTGGAAAGGTGTGACTAATGATATTTAGGCTTACATTAGAGGATGCAGAGTGTTTCAAGATTGTAAGTATGAATCTGTTGCTTCTCCTGGGTTACTTCAACCTCTTCCAATTCCAGACTCCAATTGGAAAAATATCACAATGGACTTCATTGATGGCTTTCCTGTTTCTTTTGGTAAGTCAGTCATCTTTGTTGTGGTAGATAGACTATCTAAAGCAGCACATTTTATGGCTCTAGCCCATCCCTACACAGTAGCTTCAGTGGCAAAAGCATTTTTGGATAATGTTTTTAAGCTTCATGGATTAGCTCAGTCCATTATCAGTGACCGTGATACCATTTTTCAGAGTGGATTTTGGAAAGAATTGTTTACCTTGCAAGGGGTGGCTCTCAATTTCTCAAGTGCTTACCATCCTCAGAGTGATGGACAGACTGAGGTGGTCAATAGGTGTGTAGAAACATACCTCAGATGAATGTGTTGTGAACGTCCTCATCTTTGGAGTAAGTGGCTACCTTTGGTTGAGTATGGTATAATACTACTTTTCATTCTGCAATGAATATGACTCCTTATGAAGCTGTCCACCAATTCACTTACCTTACCTTCCTGGTGAGTCTAAAGTTGCAGTGGTGACTAAGAACTTGCAGGAAAGGGAGAATATGCTTATGTTTATGAAATTCCATTTGTTGAGGGCTCAACACAGGATGAAACAAGCGGCTGATCTGCACCATACTGAGAGGGAATTTCATATTGGTGACTTTGTGTATGTGAAGCTTCAACCATATAGACAGAATTCAGTGGTCTTGAGGCACAATCAGAAGCTAGCACCCAAATATTATGGTCCTTATAAGGTGTTGGATCGTTGTGGTAAGGTGGCTTATAAGGTGGAATTACCTGCATCATCCCAAATTCATCATGTCTTCCATGTTTCTCAGTTGAAGAAGGTGATAGGGAATGTTCTTTCTTCTTCACAACTTCCATCTGTCACTCAAGATCTTCTGTTACATGAACCAGAGTATATCCTTCAAAGAAAGATGGTTAATCGTCAAGGTAGAGCTGAAAAAATGGTTCTCGTGAAGTGGACAAACCAGTCTGAGTCTGAAGCTACTTGGGAACTGTTATTTGATATGCAGCGTCGCTTTCCCAACCTGAACCTTGTGGACAAGGTTCTTTCAATAGGGGAGATTTGATACAGGATTCGCAATACAGTGGACACATGGACGGCTGAGATTGTATTGAAGCAGGTTCGAAGGAGGAGGGAAAATAATACACGTGTCGACTGAAGATTGGAGGATTGGAAAAGGGGGGAAAGTTTGTTACGTCTAGTACAAACAGGGGATGGTTTTCATTTGGGAATTTATTCTGAAAATTGTTGTAATCTTCTTGGTTAAAATCTCTCTTTAAATGTTGTCTCATTGAAGCTTAGAATCTATTCTTTGTTCGGATTCTTCGCATGTAAGAATCAGAATTTGTGTTTCAAGAACGTGAATTCTGTTTTTGTACAATTGGTTCTGTTTTTACAAATTGTCAAATTGAATTGTGTAAATCCCCTTCATCACAACTTCGTTTTCCTTGGATATGAATCTTACAGAATCTTGGACTGGCTGTTGCAGTAGGTTTCTTAGTTCCTTTGGCTTCTTTAACATTGGCTTTAGAAGGAGCAGGAGCCTTGCCCTTAGATTTGGATTCAACACCATAATCTTGATTTAAACCTTCATAATCTTGATTTAACATCCTTAGGAGGTTTTGCTTCCTTATCTCTCTCGAAATCTTCAAGTTTTTCAAGTTACAGACTCCATTTTTTTCCCGTAAAGGTTGCAGCTTTAGGTTAAAAAATGGAAGCTTTAGGTATGCTAGAAGATGGGAGTTAAAGCCATGAATCATCTGATGCTCTGATACCATGTGGAGAAATCCAAAGTAAGTGGATTCAATGTTTAGAACATTATTAGATAAAACTAAAATTGATAATAAGATTAAGAAATAGCTTAATAAAACTTTATTGTGCTAGAGAAAATAGAAAGTATGAAAGATTTAGTTGCCACCAAAAACACAATGATTTTGAGATTGGTTTTATAAAATAGAGAAGAAGGAGAGTTGTTCAAAGAAAGTATGAAAGTGGCAACTCCCAAAGTTAACCTAAATTGATGTTCATCACACATATAAATATGAATATACTTGACAAAGAACCCTAATTACATGGGCTTTGATTTTGACACAAATCATGATATTGAGCTTATGGATAGGACCCTTTAATAGTTTTCTCTCTTCTATTTATATTCTTCTAACCCTAACTAAATCTTTATTTATTATTATTTTATATATAGCTGACACAGAATGCATTCAAAACATTGGAGATCTCCGGAAGACCCAAACAGATATCCCACACTTGAAGCTTAAATATGTATATTACATTTGATATGGTCTTGGTGTTTAATGGATCAGTTATGAAAATTCTATCACTTTACTCCAGCTATGCCTTCTTGTTTTGTAAGAAGGTTTATAGATTGATATAAAGAATAACTCTCTTTATTAGTTTTAGGAAAATAACTCAAAACCTACTCTAACAATCTCCCATAAAACTTTAGAAAATATGTTATGACTCAACATGTCTTTATATAGTTAAATATTAAACCTAATTTAATAAGGAAAACTCTAGTATTTAGATAACTCCTAAATATTTAATCCTTATCTCAATCTTATAATTAGGATAACTTCTCTTCTAAGTTATCTTCAAGTTTACTCCAACATTTTCCCTCCTAAATTTGAAATCACTTTAGCTAAGTCTTTTACTCCAATGAAATCTTTCATCTCGCTGTTAGATGATATCCTCTTTTTGATATTGCTCAGTTGAATTCCACATGTGTTGCTTCTTCTTTTCCTTTCCGTTTCAAGTCTTTCAACTGCAATAGACAGTCTCTCGGTGTACGCCTTTTCTTCTTCTTTTGATGAATCTAGCTTTGACTTTTCTCAAGGCAATCTTCTTTCACTAGGAGTAGCAGCTATATCCAAAATCTGCTCATTCTCTCGAGGGGCAAGGTCCATCACTAGCAAAAACAAACTAGCACCTTGAAGCATGTAGAAACCAGCTAAATATTCAGAAGTCGCACCGATTGGCACTTGTGAATCATAAACAACAAGTCCAGCTTTTGACCACTTGCCTAAGGGGTCTAGATTGACTCCTTTGTTCAAAAGTACATCAGCAAGATCACGTCTTCGAGTCTTAAGTGTGTTTGTCCGAATAGATATAGGTCTGTGCTTTTCAAAAGATTCAATTAGTTCCATAAGCTCAAGAGGAGGAAACATCTCGACCAAAGTTCCAATAAGAAATTTGTTATATCCATAATGAGAACCAAGATCATTTTTGAGCTATTCAACGCAATCTTTCCTCATGTATCCTTTAGGCCTTAAAACATTAAAGTTTATGAGTGATCTAACAATCTCTTTGATTTTTCTCTGAAATAGAGGAAGATCTGGTGGCCCACGAGCTTCTTCTTCAAATTCCTCTTCAGCTGGTAGCCAAAACTCATATTCTTCATCAGGTTCAGCTTCTTTGATGTTATCGAGTAGCTAAGCTTCAACATCTTCTTTCCGCTTTGCATCTTCTTTATAAATAGCCTCAGATAGCTTCTGAACATCTTCTACATCAGAGTCCGAATCTTCTGAACCCGAAAATCCCTCTTCATTGACGCTACCTTCCAGAAAGTCATCACCTAAGAGATCTTTATCTTCATCGTTTTCTTCTCCATTTTTATCATCAGAGAAAAACCTAGAAGTACCTAACCCATCATACCCTTTCTCTTCATCATCAGATTCATCAAGAGTCAACTCCTTATTTGCCATCATATGTGAGGAGTCAAATCCCCTATACCACCACTCAATCTCTTATACCACCAATT